>NNCF01127279.1:502038-522073 GCA_002313205.1 Laupala kohalensis
ATAAAAAAAAATCATTCATGAATCACCCGCTTCGGGGAGGTGCGGCAGGGAGGGCATCCGGCACCCTAGAAATTCCCCCGCCAAAGCAAAGTAAGAGGCACCATATCATCTCCATCTCCAACCCCTAAGGATTAGTGAAAAGGAGTTAAGCCTCCGACCCCTAAGGAGTAGGAAAAAGGAGTTAAGGTAAAGAAGACTATATTATATTTATATACTATATTATATTTATATCTAAAAGATGTAAATAAATTGAATCTCTTTAAATCAGCGGTTAAAAGCTTTTTAATGTGCTATTATTTCTATAATGTGAAATAATTTACAGATTTTAATAAATAAAGTTAAAGAGAGTTTCAATTTCCTAATGAATATTGTTTTCCATATGACTTCGGGTGATGTTAATATCTCTTATACTTTATCACGCCATTGTTATTGTACTCTAGATATTGATTAAATTCCTTTTTCAAGCATGTTGATTTTGCTCCCTTTGTTTATTAACAGTTCATATCTAACTGTACGCAACCTTGGCACAGNTGTTTATTAATAGTGGGAATGTCCTTCGACGGGACAGTCATTAATACTTTTGTTTTATTAATCTCGAATTGTTACTGCACTAATATCTACAATTTATTTTGAATAATAAATGGATAAGAGTAGGTATTTATTAAATAATTTCTTTTATAAATATTAGACCCGCCACTGCCCATGGACCCCTGATCGGAATCGTTGGGATGGTCCCTTGCTTGTCTCCGGAGAGTAACTTAGCTTATTGCCCCCCCCCCCCACGTGGTCATAACGCAGTTTGCAACTGCTTTTTTGACAATAAAGTTTATTTAACTAAGTCATCATCAGATGTAATGAATTATTTGTTCTTTGCATTTAACAAAGATGAGAAACGTCTTTAAATCGAATAGTCTAGATTTTATCAGAATTTTAATGTAATGGTGCAGCCGGATCATGCCTCGGAAGCGAATATTTGACATGCAAGACTCCCGCGAGATGTAGTGTATACAGTCAAGTTTTGTATTAAATTTGTATTATTATGAATTTGAAAAATTAGTACGCTGTACATGTTTTTGAAAACCCGTAACTAAAAGTATTTTGTTCTTACAATATAGATAGATTTCATTTTTCCTGAGTAAAAGAAGATTAGTGTGAGTAAAGTCCCGTACAACGCCGGGTAATTAGCTAGTTCATTATAATTTTGATTCAATTGAAGGAGCGAATCTAGATTTTTTAAAATTTGGGTACGTTGTCAACACAAGAGAGCATAATCATACAAGAGTTAGTTGTATATGTAAAGTACATTGTAAATCTAATGACTTATTGAAACATTAATTCCTATACAAATTTTGGAAAAAAGACAATTTTTGAACGAGGAAAATAAACTGAGGAAAGTAGTCCATTGATGAGACGGGTGGCGAATGCGACGTTACATGAGCGACAGAAGGTTTCCTTAAAATATTCCTTATAAAAGCCCTCCCTTGATTTTCCTCGTTGAAAAATTGTCTCCTTTCCAAAATTTGTATAGGAATTAATGTTCTAATAAGTCATTACATTTACATTATTGATATTTATGCGTATTCGTTCATTTTGTAAATATTGATATTCCTGGTTGAAAAGTTATTGAATCCCGAGTATTCATTTCTTATTTTAAGTGCTGTGACAATAGAAATGTTTCATGTTTCTATGTATTATATAATTTTTCGTCAAACCTAATATGTTAAACACAAAATGGTTTTTCTATATATTCGTTTATTTATTTTTGTTACAGCACTGATGATGGCCGCCTCGCGGCCGAAAAGGCATTATGATTTCATAAATCAAAAACTGGATAGTATGAATACATATTCTCTATACAATAAAATAGTTGCTTGAGATATTTCAATGACGAGGACCATTTAATTGGAATATTCAATACTTGAATTTCGAGAACTAGATCAGTTTTATTCGTATAACAGCATTCTTCTCCATTCAAAATAAGCAGACACCACATACGTAAATCATGTGTCCACATTATATTTATAAATGCACATGTCTGTTTATCTGAATATTAATAATGAAGGAGGTTCCTTTAAGAGAAGACAACAATTAGAAGTATTCTTATTAAACCGATACGGAGGAATACCAGGAATTAGACTTTTTTAATGTTTTGATCTACACACAAAGAAACAACAACACATCTCTGTAATAAAGTGTTTTAGATAGTTGTTTGGGTGTAATACAAATTACTGTGTGAAATGAACTTTCTAGAAAACATGATTCCTGATTAATTCTTATCCAATGTATACTTAGAATAAATATGATTTTTCACTCCTGGAGTGAAATTTTCAAATACAAATGGTGATGTGTTGTCGATTCTAATAAAACTTTATTACTATCAATATTTCCATCTTGTCATTAATTCATTTATGTAGTGATAAAGAACAATATTTCAAATTAAAATTTTGATAATGTATCACAATATTTGTTCACTCTATTGAACGGAAATGGTAAAACAACATATTTCTCTAATTTTATGAAACAACGCTGTTTTGAGAATGATTTTATGTAAACAAAACAGTGCACCCTAACGACATGAATGAACTTCTTCGGTAAATAAATCATTGCAGCGTTGTGAATGAAATCACGCTCATTCCATATTTTAAATATCTGAATAGCAATGGTCTCTAATTCCAAAACTGTTTCCGATAAAATATTCACAATTTACAAAGTAAATGAAACATTATTTTATCTTTTTCGAAATATAGTATTTCGATTTGCGGAAGTTGACGAACTGAATTGACAAAAACGGCACGTATATATATTCATGATTTATTTTGTAGGTATTGTGGACAAAATGAGTAAAATAATGAATAATCTGAGCACATGTTGCTTTCAATGGTTGATAGGAAACAATTTGACGATTTTGAGATCAAATACCCATGTGCCCATTTCATTTGTAAATTTTTCACCAAAATTCAGGTGTTTCGGTTCTTTATAATTTGTAAAATACCGAAGTATTAGAGTTTTTATATAGCATAAAACACAAAAAAGTAAATAAAATTTCATTTCTTGAATATTTTTTTACAATAATAAACATAATATCGTAATTAAGATATAGCGATGCAAAGAATCAATTTCTCTTTGAAACAATTCAAAAACATCAGAACTTTTCAAATATTTTTTCCCATGTGTATTCCCCGAAAATTTGCAAAATGGGTATTTTGGGTATTTTTATTTCTGAGCCTTTTAAATGTTCTTTATTTCATCGCTCTGCCATTTTTGTTTAGTTTGAATGAGACCTTTTGTGAGAAATAAATGAATGATATATCGTTATTTTTCAACCGTTACTTGAATATATTCACATAGAATAATACGACTGAGAAAAAACATTTAGAAGTCGAAAAACTGCTCACGGGGCTGATTTTCTTTAGTAGAAAGTAAACGCGGAATAATTATTTAATATCTGGGACAAAAAGAAGAAAATTAAAAAATGTTCATAATGCAAGACTTGCGACCTTTTATGGACGATCAGTCTATATTTTGTGTTTAAAATCTCACTTACGTTACGCTCTATTTGTAAATTTTCCCTCCGATGTTGTTCGTCCGAAAATACTATTGCTTTATTTGTCATCGCTCTCTTTTGTGTTAAAGCATTCTCTGTGTAAAAATTTAATACCCGACCTGAATAAGTGTCCTTCCTATATCAATTGAAAGATAGTTTAGTGTCCTCACAAAACATCGAGAAAATTTAGTTTATTATTATTTTCGATTTCTAATGTGAATTTTATCTTAGGGTGGTAACTATTAAATACATCTCATTTATTTAACTTGATTACATAATGGTCGTTGATTGTAGTAAAAAGAAGAAATATTGACGGATAAGTGAAGTAAAACTTGTGACTTTTAGAGAGAGCTTTTTCACTGTTTGCTGACTGTATAAAATTGATTAGTAATTTCTTATTCGTCGACTCCCATTCGTAACTATTTTGCGTGCGTGTGCGGCGTATAGAATACGGCGGTGCGGCCTTCGTCATTACAGTTGCAAATTGGTTACTAATATGAGGCGATTATATGCACCACAGTGCGCACAATTGTATGATCCGAAATGAATCCCTGGCATCGAGATGCGCGTTGGGAAGGGAGAACTCCTACACGGTACTTTCGCGCACACCATCCTCCCCCTCTCCATACTTCATCCCTTACTTCCTCTTCCCATTTCTGTGTATTCATCGCCTTCTCTCTTTTTCTCGCCCTCACGGCTCCATCGGGATCGCAACTTCTCCATTTCCACATCCCCACCGTCGTTCTCCCCTCCTCTTCCTCCTTTCCCCCTCCCCGGAGCCGCCGCAACATCGCTCCCACCCCGCGCACCTCCCCGACGCCGCTATTTCCGGAAATTAACACAGATTTAACCGCGAGCTCCCCAATAGAACAAACCGCCCGCCCGGAATTTCATTCCACACAATGTGCTGAAGCATTTCATATCCAGCAGCTAACTAAACGCGCAAAACCTCACTACTCGTTGGGGGAATAAACTACGACCAGGACACGCGCGCAAAAAGTCGTCTTCATCTACTTACACTCGATGTCGTGTAACTTTATCGAAAATTATGTAATATGGCTGCCAAACACCAGTTTCAATTGTACGCACTCGAAACTTACTTGCGTGCAGATTGTAAATGTTCATAGTGCTCACAAAAGCGATGATTTCCTGTAAAACAATACGAGTTACACACAAGGTAATATTCGAACAGAATAGCGTCACAAGAGCAGAAGAATTGAATCGATGGTCGATGTTGGCGATAGATTAAAGTTTAAAGAAATTCGAAAGTACTGCCAACATAACGCGAGGTAAACTTATTATTACTCTTATGGAGAACGGTGAAGTTCAAGCGTTGGCTGCACTGTGTACAAGCTCTATAGCAACACCAAACCAGTTAGAGCGGCAATGAGTAAAAATATAAATAAATAATTTATTGTCAAAAGAGTAGCTACAAACTGCCTACGACCGCGTTGAGATATAAACTAATATACTGCCACCACTTTACAAGTAACTAATAGACAGTGCGTACCTGTTTATTTTTTCTTTTCTTAGGTTACATTTTCTGTGAGTGAAGTTATTTAACTTGAGTATTTCCTTTCTATGTCGCGATACCATGACAAAAAAATCGACGTAACACGATTCGAAGAGTGTTAAAATAAATGCATCCGTAATACATCTTCGCTATAGTAAGAAATGATGAGTAGATATTAGGATTTCGACTCATCTAGGACAATAATATTTATTTCCTATTATTTTACTTCACCCAAGAATTAAAAAATAATATTCTTTTTTTTCTTCAGATATTTGTCTTTTTTACGTTGTCAGAATGCATTAGAACAATAAAATTAAACAAATTAAAATACAGTAATTAGTATAGAAATACAGAACCCAGATACGCATTAGTAATATTAATTTTATCCCTCCAAAATTGAACAACAACTTCTTTTGATTTTCAGTGAAGGTGAAAAAAAAAACAATATCATTTTAATAGAAACACTTTATTCACCTTCGTAAAATGTATTCTATCTATATTCAAAAGTGCCCATAAAATGCGTTCGTCAAAATGTTGATCTAATAGTCATTTCGTGTGCAGTTTTGAATTACTTCATATTCATAATTGATGCTTGTGTTAATTAAGTGGTAATGATGAAAGTAAATAAAGTTACGGATCCAGGGATTTTAATGATGTTACAATTAACAAAATCATGTATTCACCTTTCTGGAGAATTATTACATTAGCTCAATTCCAAATTATTTTCATGTGAATTCTTTATTACGTGAAGAGATTTCAAATAAAATTAGACAGATACAGAAGATTGATGATGAAAGTCGAAAACAATTTCCTTCATGTTTTTTTGTCAGTAAGATTTACAAAAGTAACATTAAGTACTCATAAATTTACAGTAAACTAAGAAATTCTTTATAGCTGCTTTTTCGCAATACATTTTTTATAAATGTATAAATTTCATTTTTGAACAGCGACCTAAGGGATGTTTGCAATATTAAGTATACTCTTTTTACATCATCATCATTCTTTTGTTTCCTGGGGTTAACACTAGCAGATTTATTATCCAGCAGGATATTGTATGCTCAGTCTTATAGACAATAGTCTGAGAGAGCTGACGTCAGCAGAAAGTATTCATAAAATAATGTTAATTACTTTGGCATCGATTTTAGAGATAAAATGATGTTAACACTCAAATGGTTGAAACAATTTATTTATTACACTTTCAGCAAACCTGTATCGTATTAAACGTGTATTAGTGACACCAAAAATTGTTAGATGGATTTTGGAACATGACCTTAGATACCACAAGTCGCCCAATCTTTACGATTGGCACAAAAACATGTTCGCGACGAATGTTGTGATTGTGTCTGAAATGACAAATATCAAGAGAGTTGTTGTGAATTTACTGACATTCAGCGATGAAGCCACTTATATGTTGACTCGTCCACCAATATATAGCACACTTTTCTGGGCCACTGAAAATCGACGAGTCTCTCGTAAATATGCCTTCCAAAGGTTTGGAGCTGGAACCGCTTCGGGAGTAATTGTGTGCTATACGTGAACTACACGCATTGCTCGTAAGTGAAAAATGGTTAAAAAATTCTTTGAGTTCAGGATTAGTCAATGTTCCCGGATATCAACTTTTACGAGCTGACAGAAATGTGTGTGGAGGTGGCGGAGTTGGGATATTTATCCGCGATGATTTAAAAAGCAAAGTATTCCCTTCTGAAAACGACATTACGCGAAAAGAATGAATTTAAATTTCTTCCTCTGGAGCCGACTCATCACACAAATAATTCTGATATTTCTGATAATTCTGATCGATCATATTATTACTTCAAACCCGGAAAAGGTTCGATTATATGGACAAAGTCCAGTTCCCGGTATATTTAAGCACGATTTAATTTATGTTTCTTATTGTCTGAAATGTCCTAAGTATGTAGAAAAAATAATGGGGTACCGAGATTTTAAGAATTTAGACCAGTGCAACTTTGTCAATAAGGGATTAAATATATCTTGGCATGACATTTACAACGACGCGTCTCTGGACAACAAAGTAAAGCTTTTTACTGACCAATTAATTAACCACATTGACAAACACATACCCATTAAAAAAGCCCGTGTAACTCGACCCCCAGTACGTTGATTAACTTTCGAAATCAAACAGTTAATGAAGGATAGAGATGCAGCGCTCGTTGAGTCCCGAAAAACAAAAGAGGAAGAAGACATCAAATTATAAAAAAGTTTAAGAAATATTGTAACGCAAAAAATTAGAAACGAAAAAATTAAATATTATCATAATACATTAGGTGCAAACCGGGATGGTAAATTACTCTGGAAAACTCTTAAAAGTATTGGATTGGGTAAGACATCCACTTCATTCGATATCTGCATAACTTTAGATACTTTAAATACTTACTTCGTAGGCCAAACATCGTGCATCTATGAATCTTCAAAGCTAGAAGTGTTACGTCAGCAACCAAAAAAAGAAAAGGTGTGACGAATTTTTGAACATTCGAATTATCGTATTTTCGAATATGAATGAACGTGAATTTTCGTGTCTGTAGATGTAATAATTCTGTTCGGAGTTGATCAGCTATTTTCCCTTTGTATACAGCCGATAGAAAACAGGCATGGTCACTTGTAATGACATGCAAACATAACCTGGAGAATTTTGATGAAAATTCCATGCGTTCATAAAAGAAGATACTTAAATATGAATAGATACAGTTCCTATTGGAGCAGCGTCTTACTGGAGAGAAAAAAAGTTAATTAATAAAAAAATATACATCCAAACCACAGATCTTCAGATAGATCAACGTAAAGAAGGAACATAAACTCAACTTACTTGAACAAGAAAGAGAGTATATTAGGTCATTTGTGCGTGGAGTATCCTCACCATGCAATGAGTCCAATGTTTCTTCAATGTCCCTCCCTCAAACGCCACCTCCGCTCGTCGCAAGGCCATTGTTTGATGGTGACGACGTTTAATCAACGCTTTTAATTCCACCGGTCAAACTTCATACATCAATCTGGCGACAGGTAATCTGGCGACGCTGCAAACATGCGACGCGCACACTCCCGTGACTGGGGAAGGAAGGCTAGCAGGTTGGGGACCGGAGCCTCATGTGCGGGCTGGGGCAACACGCTGTCCCTGCAGCCCTCCACGGCTGTCACTTCGGGTCTTGCCGATCACGGAACTCGTGCACTGCGTCGGATCGCTTTCTGTTTTACCTCGATTTTATTATTGTTATTATTATTTGCCAATAATTATATAGTACATATACCTCTTTACAGAAAGTGGAAATACATATTTAGTACATATACAATTCAAGTTTTACAACACTATTTTTGATTTGTATTATATACTGAGGAAATATTGATAATAAAGCGACACTACTGTCTTCTATACATTAAACAGTTAATAAAATTAATAAAAATAATATTAAGTTAATAAAAAATTGATAGGAAAACACAGAAAAGTCACTCACAAATTTGACGTTGAAACTTTTCAATACATACTGAGTCTAGAGCTCCTTTATCCTCAATCTTATGACTTGGAGGCAATTTCAAGATTAGATTTTTTTTTATTCAATTTTTCAGTTTCCCGTACCTTTTCTGCTTATGTATGTATTTCTTCAGTCTATTAATTTTTTTTTTCAATCTTTGCCTGACTTTATGAGCAAATTAATACAATGTGCAGAACAACACACCCTACTCATTTCGACGCCTCCCAGTCTTCTTACTGCAACAATACGGGTTTCTTCTTAGTGCGCCTTCGTCTCTGTTATCTCCTTCCCTTCTCATTCTCACTTTTCTCTCAATCATTGCATTTCATATTTTACCTTCTCTCTACTTTACACTTCCCTCAAAGCCGATCTTATTCCTACTATTTTATTGACAAAGAAGTTTCCGGTATCGAGTATTGAACGCTGACTTTCCTGCTTTGAGTTGAATTGGCCACTAGTCTGTAACAAACAGTATGTGACAATACGGGAGAATATATGTGATGTAACAAGTCTGGATGTATATGGTGTCCAGTACTGGAAGGCGAATGGTTTTCGTAGTGCACAAGACCTCTGAAGAAGAGGATTCCGGGTCCATTCCCCAGTTGTTGTAATTTTCGTCGGACTATAGTTACCATTTTTCCTCTTAAGTGTGTAGATTCTCAAGTTATCTGCGTAGGCTGTTTTGTATTTTCATGAAAATAGTATCCCCTTTCATCAGAAACTTTTTAACATCTACACCAGAAAAAAAATCGGATTTTCTTATATCTTTCTGCTGGAATTCCAAGATTCCTTCAAAGCAATTGAAGAAATAAGAAGCTCACTAGAGAAATGAAGAAAGAAGAAGAGGCCAGAGGGAACGAGAAGAGAAGGAAGAATCTGGACGGAGGAGATGCATGAGAGAAAAGACGAATAGAAAAGTTAATTTAGCGTAGATAGGAAGTTCAATTAATCAATTCAATAAACTAGCCTCATCAAGGAAAAAGGAGTAGAAAAACAAATAATAGAATACAAAAGGCGTCAGAGCTAGGAAACAAAATAAAAAATATAAAATAAAATATAGAAAAAAATAACACACAAAAAAATAAAAATTAGGAAAATACAACAACAACTTAATGGTGATAGTATTAACTCCCACGGTTTGAGGGATAGAAATAAACTAAATAGCTTATAATAAAAATATCACTAGACAAGCACACTAACAAAACTCACTACATCAATTACACACTTAAAAATCATACACAAATTAACATATACAAGGACAAGATCCCGAAGAACACAGAACAGATCAAATGAAGAACACTCATACGTCTTGTAAATAGCAACTGCTAACAGAAAAGACTGTCACACACATATAAAACACATGAAAAAAATTTTTCTTCCGTTGTTAGTTACTGCTTTTTCAACCTTATGATTTTGAGTTATATTTTAAAAGAAATTAAAATCAGTAAATTGTGATCTGTGGAAGGGAGATTCTAGCTTCTACGTTTTCTACGTCGTATGGCATCTAACCATTAAAGAACCCTATCTCATACATTTTGTACTTGACCGAGAGCAGTTAGTCTCTAATATTTACAAAACAATCAATAGCTCTCTTCTCTAATGTCACTGGTCGCATTTAAGTTCCACATTTGTCATGGAAATCGCAGCATATTAGCTAATCCTTAATCTTTCGATGCGCTATATCTTAACATCTTCTGATGTTTATTTAAATTTTGATGTCTTCTTTTCAAAGCCGAGAAAACGGTTTTTCTAATTATTTTCATTATTCAGAGCTGTTGTCGGTATTCCTCGTCAAAATACGAGATATTTTAATAAAAACTATTTTAATAATAGTAACTATTTTAATTATCAGCCGTGGCGCATACACTTTTGCGAACTATGCGTCGAATTTGGAACGTTGTTTGAAAATCGAACTTTCTTTATATTTTAATTAGGATTGGCACTTACAATGATTTCTCCAAAACACCAAAAATTTTGATAAAATTTTATTTTCTAAGCACAATTATTTGCAATGTCAAACAAGAAATAAATGATGATTTTTTTCAAAATTTTTGTAACCAAATATGACGCTTCATCAGTTTTTCGTGTCGAGTAAAAACTCATTTTTGACTCTGAGAACGTTTTCCATTTACATTCCTCAATGAATCTCAGAGTCACGTGGTGTCCACTGGGAGAATCACTAAGTAAACCCGTTCCTACGTATCCGAATCGTCAAGGGAGAAGATCCCGTGAAAGACAATTTTTCGAGCAATACTGCCAACATTGCGAAAGGGAACGTGAGAGACGAATCGCTCCTGATTGCTTCCCTATTGCAGTTTGCTCTCTCCATTTCCTGTTCCCGGCTTCGCATCCCCGTCGTTCCGAACCAAAGCAAACGTTTGCGTAAACCTTGTCTACATACGTCCGGGTACAAAACCTCCCCCACCCTCCGAGGCGAGCGCTAGCGTCGGTCGCTCTCCGTGTGCTGTTGCTTCGTGTGCTGCTGTATTTACCTGCGCACGCGCTGTGTGCGGATCACCCCGAGCCAAACAGACCGGGTTCGAACTTTGTCTTCGGTTTTAGGACGTTTTATGTGCAGATCGTTCACTAATCGAAACGTTCGTTTGTGTTTCGATTTTTGATCTGGACCGGACGGATGAGGGTTGCATTGTTTCTGTTGCTTGTGTCCCGGTTCGGATTTGCTTTGCTAGAGAATGAGGTGGGATTTGAAGAGAAATGATATTAACATCTGGTCTATTGAAATAGGGAATACTATAAAAATGAATACGTGCATCAGATATCTTTGAACTCATCTTATGTGTGTAATTATTTGCTTGGATACAAAATGATACAAAAATATTTAACCTATTCATTAGTATAAATGATCATAAAAAAAGTCGAATTGTACTACATTATGCCCAGAAGATGCTCCAGGGGGTCATTACTATGTCTCGGTTGTCCATTTCCACCAGAAACTAATAATGTTANATTCTCTCCCAGACATTTCATGATGATAAAATATATATATATAATTACTTATTCATTACATGGAAAATTGCCACATAAATTCTGAATGTCAATTTACTAATTTTAATGTAACATTGAATCAATTCTTTAATTTGTATCAAATTCTTTAATTTACACACATACATTTTTAAAATAATGTATTTGCGCGGGAGTGTCTCTCAAGCTAACACGGGAAGACCCCGTAGTCACTAGCGCAAGCATCATCCTCTCTTCAGAATTCGTCTAGTCAACATCGGGTCAAAACTGCGTCCATCATGAACATTTCTGATACGTGTTGTGCATGAGGTAAAATTATACATTTCCTTCAACCATGTGATGTGACCATCTGGAACTGTCGTGAATATGGTTTTATTGTGATCATGGAAACAGTGAGATCATATAAACTTTAAATACTATTGACGGATCCACACACCGTCGCTACCTCCTGCATCTTCCAACCGCTTGAGACGCTATTCCGCAACTGAGCATCGGCAAATACTACAAGAATATATCTATGAGATCACATACCTTTCACTGGTCAGTGAAAATCTAAGGAACACTATGATCTTTCACGATCAATTCAACCTGCCTTCACTGACGAATTCAATAACATTCAACTGAATCTTGTTGTACATAATCATGCCTCCTTTATCTTTAAATTAATGTCATGCGTTTAGCTGTTAGTTCTAGTATTAGATATTTTACGCGTATGTCCATTGATTTCTTGCGTTTAGGTTAGATTTTTGATGGGATTATCAGGGAACGTGTTTTTATGTCATTTCTTTCGCGGCACGTCTAACTAGTCTGAATACCATCTTTCAGGAATTTGATCGAGCAGAATTAGAACGATTAGGCGATGATATAGAAATGTGCGAGAATTTTGAAATTAAATATTGTTCTCTCGTGGGAAATATGGAAGCACTCATGGAACAATTAAAAAATGACGCTGCCTCCCTCCACGCGGGCAGTAACGGTCCATGCGACCGCCACAGAAATGTATCAGTTCGTCAATGCAGTATTAAAATACCTGACATAGCCTTTGCCGAAATTTAATGGAACCTTTGCTGACTGGGTTAATTTTCGCAATCTCTTGTCGTTGATGAAACTGCCCTCAGCAATACTGTTAAATTACATTACTTAAATTCAGTATGAGAAGGCGAAGCGCGTGATCTTATTCAGAATATAGCTGTCTCCGGCGAAAAATTCGAGGCCGCTTGGGAGCTATAAACGAAGATAAAAGGCGTCTAGTTTCTACGCACGTCACCGCCTTGTTCAAACCTCCTAAATTTACAAGGGACTCTCCGGTTTCTCTCAGAGAGACCTTAAATCATTTTATCAGTCATCGGCAAGCACTAAAGAATTTAAATTTAGAAGTGCCCCTTTATGAGTTGTTATTATAGTGTAATGAAAGAAGATTTTATTAATTATGAATGTTGTTGACAACTAAACTTCTGAGTTTACTTTACGATAGTTTCAGTCCCCATGAGGCAGATGAATTTAATGAATATTTAATTTCCACACGCTGTACGTGCATACGAGCAGACATACTAATTCTCAAATTTAAGACGTAACATACGGACGGTCTACACAGTTCTCGCAATACAATCCAACGCAACCATCCGTAGATCTCGTTTAGTTTCACTTATCACGGTGCACGCTGGGTCATCTCTGAATTTCAACTGGTGAGTAAGCATTAAAGAGGCATTTAAATGTATTGGTATAGAGAATAAATTTATCAGAGTATGTATCGAATACTGTAAAAATACGGGGTATCATAAAAGAGACATCATCATTAAGTGAAATTACCGTGGCTGTTTATCCACAGTTATCTTTTATTAGCAATTCTTGTGCTTACTTACGACGTAAACGAATGTCCTACTCGCTAACACAAAGTCGTTTCAATAGAATTACCAGAGATCTTCCAAATTACGCTGTCGACAAAAAGACGTTTAATAAAATTTGTCAACAACAATCGCCTAATACTGTGGAGACTCTTTATCTCGAAACCCGTTAACTCGAAATCCTCTCTAAGACGAAGAAATTAGCCATTCCCTTCCGATGAAGTACAAAAAACCCTACAACTCTAATTATTTAGACGCTATAACTCGAACTGAATATGATTTCCCTATCATGTACTATCCATACGTATCACGCTCTCTAACTCGAACTACAAATCTAGTGGACTGTATAACTCGAAAAATCAATATTTAAAACTTTGCGACCTCTGTAAACAGAAATTCTTTTCGCTAGACTCTTTAATTCTAAGCAATAGTTTCGTTGTCGTCAATAAGCAATTCCAAGAAATAATTTCGTACTTTCATTGAAAGTTGTAGTGATATCGAGGACAATATATTTAGTGCCTTGTTTGCAATCGAAAATACAATTGTATTTTCAGTTGTGTTAATTCCTTGACTCAAAAGAAAATTACATATTTCTTTTAATATGTTCATGTTTTCAAGTTGTTCCTATAACATAAAATAATCTTTATACATGTAATTATGTACGATACAAATGTAGTAAAATAAATCTGTGGAAGTCGAATTTTTATTTTCTCATGACTGTATAACATGAATAACATATGCCTCTGTAAGTCGAAATTGATAATGTTAAATACCTTGTCTCGAAATCCTCTATGTTGCGAAAACTCGTTAACTCGAAACTTGTAACCTCTCCCTTGAAGTTCGAGTGAAATAGGCCCCACTGTATATGAAACAGTCATTAAAACTGGATAAAATCACTTCCGTTTTGAAAATAATACTGTACCGACTCGGGTGTCTCCTTTGGGTAGAGCGAATTCGTACATAGGCGGGAATATCATCAATATTTTTGTTGTTATTAATTTCAAATTTTCATTGCATTTAATATCTATAATTTATATAGGAAATAATAAATGGATAACAGCAGCTACGTTTAGGAATATTAAATCCGCCATTGCCCTTGGGCCCTTAGTCGGAATTGATGGGATGGTCCCTTGCTTGCTTCCAGAGAGTAAATAAATTTGATGTCCTCCACGTGGACGTATTTAATTTGCAACAGCTTTTGACGAGAATAGAATTTCTAAATTACGTGCAACATTAAACGACACCCATAACGTCATAAAATAATTACCGAATACATTCATAATCATAATCAATAATGGCAATAATAAGCAATTTAAATGCAACGTTTTTTTATTACAGAAGACATACATACAATTTCGTTCCGTAAAGGCCAATTCCGAAAAAAGAATGTCGTTCCAACATTAAATTTCAAACAAACAGAAAATGTTCACTGGCATTTCACACCGTTGGTATCTACCTCATAGTAAGTTTGTTATATTGGTAATACACACCTGTAATCGCAGCCGTCAGTCTTAGCATGTCCTTGTGTGCTAACGTTTATATTATACGTCCGTTCAATGTACTAGTGACAATATATTAACCTTGTTTTAATGGCTCATTCCGCTGTTTCCGTCACAACTTCACTTCTTATTAGGTAAGTATTTAAACATTTTGTCATGTTTATGAGAATATTTGTGTGATTTGCAACTTAAATTATCTATTCAATAACTTGTGTCTAGTGAGAACTGCAGAAGGGTCAAAACGTTTTCCAGGCATTGATGTTTTCTATCATTCATTGATAATATTATATTATTTATNTGTTTTCTATCATTCATTGATAATATTATATTATTTATTGCAGACATTCAGACGATATTTCATTCATTTTCAATTAATTAGTATAAAAATATCCACGTTTCTATTTCTACAATATTTACGCGAAATTGATTTCTTTGTGAGCTGCATGTGTGCTAACTGCTTCTCAGAAATTTCCCCGAGATACGCAAGCCTATAATATCGTGGGAAAATAAGTCTGCCTTTCAGTTAGTTTGGCGTTATTATTGTAGAATTATATTCAGTTATAGGAAAAATTGTTCATGTTTAAATTTTATGTCAGTTGTGGGCGAATTCAATGACAGTTAAGTTTGTTACTAAAATGATGTGTGTAAGCAAAATACATTATGTATGAGTATAAGAACACTGTTATGAAATGTCGTTTGATGAAGACATGACATAAATTTATAAACCAATAGTATATATTAAGAAACTTCAATCAGTTACATTTTATGGAACATACTGTCGTTTTCGTATTAAGAGCACGTGGATATTCAAAACGGGTGTTTAACCGAGATGAGCTGTTCTTGCGAAGCAGTTTACTAGAAATCAGAAATTATTTGTTACAAAATGAAACACAAACAAATTTACTGTAAAAAAAGGTAGTTACAAACTGCGTATGACCACGTGGTGGACAATAAACTAATTTACTATCTGGAAACTGGCAAGGAACCATTCCATCAATTCGGATCAAGGGCCGTAAAGCAGGGGTGGATTTAACACTAATAATTAAAAATGTGTACAAGAAATTTAAAACTTTTAAATTTTCTTTATATTTATTTCTTCTTGACCGTTTTGTGCGAATTGAAACTCGGACTCGGCTAGTTTTATTTATTTCCACAAGAATTGTGGGACAGAACAAAATTTATTTACCCCAGCAACCTTCCTGACAGAGTTGGACCAGAGGGAAAGGAAAGGGTGTGGGGGAAGGTACGGTAATAACAGAATGACTTCTTCCTTCTCGGTAACATTTAAGTAAAAACCCGGGCTGTCACGGAGTTTTTAAAGCGAAGCGAATCTTAAGATGGGGGAGCGACTTAGGGTCTGAGAGCCGTATTTAATGAAATAAAACGTTGGACTGCTTTGGGGAGAGCTGGAAATGTTGGCAGCATCGAGACGACATCTCTCCAAGACTGTTCTGTTTTCATCATTTTTGTCTCAATCACATTGCAGTGTTGAATTTTTTCCTTTATTTTTATAGTAATTTTAGTGACACACCATTATGAATTATAATGATAAAAAACATGATTTAATTTGTATCTTGTCAGTTAATAGTATAGTATAAACAATATTCAGGAACTCGCTTGACTCGTTTGAAATGCATAAGAGCATAAAGTAAAAACATGGCGGCCGAGCGCAATGGTTTCGCCATTTTTGCATCACACCTCAGAAGAAAGTAAAATATATTTCTCAAATGTCTGGTGAAATATAGATAAAAGTGAATTAAAAATAGTACGGAACATGTACTACAAATCAAAGTAAACTTTCATCACTTTCGTGATTTAAAAGTTTTAAAAAATGTTTCCTCCATTACACGCAATGCATTACATCATCAATTATAATTGCAATTATTTCATTTAAATGACCGGTGAGGAATATTTTTCAAGTTGTAATCAGAATAAATACGTGTTAATCTGTTTATTTATGGCGATTTCAGACATTTTAGTGATTTATTTCTATATGCGCGAGTACTAGCTTAGTGGGCTAAACAAGAAATGCAAGCTTGATAGATTTTGAAAGCTATTAGTCTGTTGACTTTAAATTATGGAAATGATAAAAACATTACTTTGAATCTTATTTGCATTATTGATATTTATTTGTAGGTTCTCTCCAAGTACCAGCTAATAGTTGTTGCCAAAGATTTACCTAAAACAGAAAATTCAGTCATTTGAAAATAAAAGGTAACTGACCACGATAGATATGTGACTATCTTAAATTGAGTGCTTATTTATTCAATGCAAAAAAAATCAACCAATTACTTTACCTGATGATATACAAATACTGACCGCTTGACTTTATCGTATCCTTAACTTCAAAGCATATCTAAATATGCAATATGAATTAAAAGTTTATGGTCGAAAATATGAATAAATTTACTTACGTTCACTCAAAAACCGAATAATTTGAATGGAGATTTGGCTTTAAAAAATTGAATATAATTAATGTTTCAGCCTTGAAAGTAAATAATTCACCGGAGCTCTGTTAGTGGAATATCGCAAGTAGAGTGGGGCAAATGTCCGTCAGAGGCAATGATTTTCATCGACTTTGTGAGTTTGTAGTGATGCTATCTCCGTTATTGCTATATAGTATACACATTGAATGCGGATCTTTACCCAAAGGTACGCAATGTACCTCCTCTTACTTGTATGTTTCTCTGTTATTTTCTGTCGTTTTATACCGATAGACAATTTATTATTAATGTATTGACTTGAAAAATATGGATAGTGATATAACATGCCAATCTAATTTGCTTGTGCTTCCACTTCTGAATGAAGGCTGTTTCTTGTACAAAAGCTTTAACAAGTAACCTGGTAAAAGAACTGCCTTAACTCTCCCCACTCTTCAGATTATCACTTTTATTATTCACTTTTGTATTAATTCACAGAATGTTATTTTAAGACAAGTTTTCACCCGTATGTCATCACCGTGGAAATATAATTTTATTTTTTCTTATTCATAAGTTTTTTGTTGAAAAAAAAATTGCTATTGGTAATTATCCGCGGTTTTGGGACTAAGTTGCGGACTGTGAATATTTGACCCATCTGGTTGGGTAAGAGTCCGGAAATTCTTTTTTCAAAAATATTCTTTTTTTAAGATTTGGGGTTAAGGTAATTTCCCCCCACCCTTTTTTGTATGCTTTGGTAAAGGAAAACATACTCTATCGAGTTACAGCCTAATTTGATATGAAAAGTTTTTTCAAATTTCGTATAAGTGAAAAATTGGATATTGTGGATCTATATCCCGCCTCACCATATTTATAAAGTATTCCAATCTAGTCTCTTATATTTTAGTAATGATTAGCCAAAATACTTTTTGGACTTTTAATTATAATAAGGTCGAATGTAATAGTCTAAAACGAAGATATGAAATAAAATAATATTTTAAAAGGTAATATTTAAAAAGTATATTTTCCCAGGGTGAACCGAACATTCGCAACTATCGATGATGTCTCATGCGTAAGAAAATAATCATACACTATTCACGAATTAAAATATTTTTTTAATGAGAATTTTTTGAAGTGTTATTTATTGAAATATTAATGAATATGCAAGCTCGAAGTCGTTAAGTAACGTTCACGAGTTTTTCAAATGAACGAGAAGACATTAAATAACGTAATTAGAAATTCCTTGTTTCGTCGTCAATAATATGATTTATAATATTGCAAGCCCGATTTTAAAAAGCGGTGCTCACTAGTCAGTGTTTAATGCCTTGTCTTCTCCCTTGATGTAGGAGAGCGTTTCTCCGTCTTGAACTCATTAGTCTCTTGTTAAATGATCTTCGCGTCTCCGAAGGGCGCATGGACGAGGGGGGGGCAAGAAAGCAGGAAAGGTGGAAGGGAGGAGAGTCTTTCGCCTCTGAAATCCTTCCTCACATTAATTAAGCCGATTCCCCTCTCCTTGAACAATCTCCCCCGAGTAGCATCTTCTGGAATATTTCGCATTCACTTTTATATTTGAACTTTTGACATTTAGAAGGAATTACAACGAAACGGGATGGATTAGTAGATTTAAAAAGAAATTATAAACGTATTGTAAAAAAAAGCAGTTACAAACTGTTCATGACCACGTGGAGAACACTGAACTAATTTACTCTCTAGAAGCAAGCAAGGGACTATCCCATCAATTTAGATCCAGGACCCCAAGGCGAGGCAAATTTTACAGTTCAGCACACTCCTAAGATAAGAATAAAAACAGTTAGTTACATTTTATAATATCAACAGAATCATAACAAATTTGTATTTAAGAAAAATACAAAAACGTTATTTCACAAGCATGTATTATTATCAAACTATACGTTATTCGGGAAATATTGTTTATAGATCGTTACTATTAAAACAGCTTTAAATTTGAGATAAATTATTACAATAGACCCCACCCCTGGGCAAGAGCTTAGATAACCTCCAATTTTGATTGTATTGACGAAAGAAAATAGTGACTATGTTCTTTACGATAAACATTTTTCCAAATCTCTATCATTAATGTCAATTATATTGAATTGTTAATTTTTCTTTCCCATTAGTTTTTTGTAATACGTCTTACAAGTTTCAATGCAAGTAAGGTAGCGAAGTGTGCGTGAGTTTATGAAGGTGAGATCAAAATTTCCTCCGAACTCCGGAGAAAATACTATTTTTAAAATGAACATTGAGAAATTGATTTTAGTATGGAATACAATTTTTGGAAGGTTACAGGAGGTTATCTTTATACGTCAGGTCTCTAATACATTGAAGAGCATAAAATTAAGGAGAAATTTCTTAAGGAGCATGAAATTGAAGAGATGAATAATGAGTGAAAAAAATTATCTGAAATTTTATCTTAGTCGGTCGTCGTTATGTTGGAATGTTTATGCTTCAATACGATAAAGGACTGAGCAGCAGGTTGAATTCCTGATCAGTGGAAGGTCAACTCATTGCAGTTAAAATTAACTTTTCTATGTTTCTCATAGATTAGCAAAGGTAAATTTACATTTCAAAAGTAAATTGTAATGACTTTTGAATTAAACGTACTTAAATTAACCTTTTAATCTTTTAATTCAATAAAAGGATTTCCTCATATATACATTTGCTGCCAAAGTAACGTATCAATTATGGTTTCATGAATTGAAATTTTTTGTTGCACATACATGATTTATAGAACTC
>NNCF01127279.1:530384-564040 GCA_002313205.1 Laupala kohalensis
TTCATACCGGGTCAAAAGAATTACATGCACTACCAAAGGTCACTACACACTGGAGAGGGGGAGTTTTTAATTTATTTTTTTTGTTTTTGATATTCGCACATTGTTGACGACACTAACTCGGTATTTTTATTTCATTTTCATTACATATGTGTAGAAAAGTATTTGTTTACTTCTTAGAAACCAGTAAATATATATAATTTTTCGTTGAGAATTGTTGATGACTATATACAACACAATTAATTCATTGTGTTGAATAAACGAAAAATGGTGCTAATACATCAAAGGTTTTTATTTATTGTTAATAGCTGTCAGATCGACGCGCCCTTGAAAAATCAACCCCTTACATAAGCGGTACAAAAATTTTATAACATACATGATAAAATCAAAGAGGTACAGAAAATAGTACAAATAATTTACAATATTTTACGAAACAATTATATGAATAAATGAGTGGAATCATTATTCATATAATGCCGTATTGGACCTCAACACACGCTTAAATTAAGCCAATATCGCACATTGTCTCACATTTAGAATAGTGAATTCCAAGCTTTTTTAATATATTGCTAGATGCATTAAAATAGTAATTTTTATAAGTACAGTGATCTAAGAGAAATATGGGATTTCGATTTTACTCTAGCGAGATTCAGTTTGTGAGCAATATCGGTATAATTCTGATAGCCAAATCTCTTAGGTTGATGAAATTTATATGACGCATAATTAAAGTACTAATACTGTACGGAACGCAAGCCTATAAACGTCATTGTCATAGTCCATATTGACGAGCCATAATTTAGAACAGAAGCGTTTAGTATGAATAAGTAATGGAATTTATGCTAAAAGAATCTTTGGTTCAACGTTTTAGGAATCTGAGAGTGGTAGTGCTTTAGATACAATAATGTTTACATGTAATTTAAATACAAAAGATCTCTGGAATATAACACCTACAGAAATACGGAACACAAATTTGGAACGATTCCGCTTAAAATTACTAATACTGAAATTACGTCTGAGGACCTTGAATATAGTCATTGAATTAAACGACCTTTATTTTCACGGATTGGATTTATTATTATCTATTGAAGAAACTGCACAACGTTTCGACCCTTCCGTGGCTCAGGTGGTAGTGTTCTAGCTGATTATCAAGTCATCCCGTGTTCAATTCCCGATGGGGCCAAAAAAATTTGTCGTTTTTCACATTAATGTCCCAGTTCATATAGCTGTGACTACTGAAAAGCAAACCTTCCTTCCTCTATCCATCTCCTCCTAGTATCAATAACTAACCACTTCTACTAACCCCTCCACGTGGGCCAAGTTGTTGGTAAACCCATCTAACCGGCCCACCTATACTTATACCATTCTACCCTCCTACCTTCTATCGCTCCATGTAGATAAGCTTCAATAGCACGGTACATTCCCATTTATAAATACTACAGAAGAAAAATAGTGTAGTATAGTAATACGATATAGTTGTGCTCTAGCATTCTTTCTCTGGTGAAAAGGTTCATACACTGTGTGACAGAAGAAGAGTTTGCTGTGGAGGAACAAGCGGGTTTGTGTTATGTTTTCTTTGTTTTGTTCTAGAAAACACTCATTTTCCTTCACCCTCACCTCCACTTGGGGGATGTGCGCCAGGAAGGTCTCGCGACGCCCTCGCGTCTCTTTAAGCAAAAACGCGGTGACATCTCATGATCCATCTTCTCCCCCTTGAATACTTTCGTTTTATATTTTCACCCGTTTTAAAGTGAAATATTGGAAATTACGGAAAATAGTTTTAGGTATAATAAATAACAATGTTTATATTCAAACGAGATGGAATGTCAATAAGTTTTTGACTGAAGTGAAAATGAGAAGAAACTCATTTCGCCCCAATTCACCCCTTATCATCGGAAAATTAAAAACACCGTTCTTAGTGAGCAACTAATATACAAAAGCAATATTTCAACATTGTATCTGAAATATTTTTCTCTACGCGTTGATAAATAAGTCAGATTACGATTCAAATTTAATTTGGGTTTTAAAATGGTAATAAAACAAACAGTACAGTGTTAAAATGGACGACTATGATTTTATACCTGTTCAAGAAATAATTTTTAAATGATAATTCAGTTTTGGCACATGGTTTAGTCCGATTGAAGTAAAAACAGAAGTTACATTTTAGAAATAAGATACAGAAATTTCATTAAATTTTTCGATAATTCTCGTGTAAGCTGTCATTGTATTAACTTCGTTTAATTCATCATTTTCCCAATCTTTTGTTGACGGAAGAGAAGAGCTGCAGTACTCTAAATATTTATAAAATCGTTACGTTCAATGTGTTATCAATAATGAATAAATCTAAAGATTTTTTCTCATACTTAATTCTTGTGAATGGGTTCGGATGAATGTGTTTTCGTGTCAATGTGAAGCAATATCAGATATAAATAAGTTGATTTAAAAAATTATTTCCTCGTAGATCTTGAGAATCTTTTTTGGCGAGGGTTGCAACGGGTACTCACTTCCATTCTGGAGAGTATTTGAAAATTTCTTCCCATTGTGACTCTTCCGTTGAATAAAAATATGTTTTAATTGTATATTTGTACTCAATTAAAATGTATTATGCTAAATTAAAATATGTGTTCAATTAACATGTGATATTAGATAAGAGAAGAAAGATTTATCTGTCCCCTCCGTGGCTACGGTGTCAGCGTGATCGCTCGTCACCAAGTCATCCCGGGTTCAATTTCTAGGTGGGGCAGATAAAATTTGTAGCTTTTCATTTCCATGTCTCAGTTTCAATAGCTGTGATGTATGAAAAGTTCACCCTCTGCGACTAACACCCGCAGTTGTAATACTCGGATACAACAATATGGATCCTACTTAGACGCTGTTCCTCCGATCTCGGTAAAATTCACGATCTCGGTAAAATTAATGCTCTAGTGTGTAAACTCACACTGAGCATTACTGGCACTCGTCATCGTGGTCCTAGCTGGCCGAAACGAGATACATATATACAAAAATATTTATCCGCATTAAAATGTCTCTTTTGAACTTTTTGTATTTACTCGCCATAAACACGTATCAGCAATTTTACGAGACGTCTACATCATCTTGAACAGCGTTCGTAGAGAACTATGATTACTAGCCTATTTACCGAGTCGTAGCCTCGGTTCACTGGCCGTCTTGACCATATACTTTGTCTACAACCTTCATTCACACAAATAAGTTCTGCTAAAAAGAATTCGAATTCACTAGGATTTGTAGATTACTCTTCAGTTTTTTCATCATCATCACTTTTGATATACAAGCCTCAGACTATTTTTGTTGTATTTCCTCCTCGTAGACTCGGTGAGGTAGGTTGAGAAGGGCATCCGGTACTCTGCCAATCTCATCCCCTATTTCCTACACATTAAATACTGTTGAAGAAGTTTAAAATCCAGTAGCTCTTGGAAGACAGTATTACTTTAATTGGAATATTTTTAATGTTAGCAGAGAACAGTTTCCGCCTTCGGTTTGATCATTCAAATATAATATTTATAAGTTCACCGTAATAATTTTTTGCAAAAGTATATATTCTTATTTCTATTGTGACCCATCAGATAATGTTCTGTGCACACCCTAACATATTTTCGAGTTTAATTCTTACATCCCTGTATTGAGAATTAACCCTGCCTATCACTTTGAAGTTCTTCTAACATGGGAACTTTCATCAAGCGCAGGTAGAAAGTGGTCCTGATTTTTTTAAGTAGTGAAACATTGACTATTACATCGTTCTGTCAAAATATTAGCGACGATGGAACACTGGAAGGCACTAAAAAAATCCCACAATTTTGCGCGGTGAAGAGCCATAATTGTGGGTCTGGTACGTACAACCCTAAACTAGCTAGCAGAAGAGAAGTACAGTAGAATTACGTGACTGAGCTTTGATTCGTCCGACTTCTAGGAATCTCCACCATTCAAGGAAGAAATGTAAATGTGAACGCAGCACTTCAATCTAGTCGGGTTACTTGACGTTTACCAAAAGTACTAAATGCTGAATGAAGGATATAAGGAAAATACGCTTTACTGAGTAACGATGTACATGCCAGGAGCGTTGTAAACACAGAATACAAACTTATTTCAATATAGTGTTTACCATTTATTGCATGAATTACATGAATATTCTATATTAGTACGTGAATGTTGAAATACTATTTGAATTATGACTTAGTTTTTGTTTCTTCATTCACTTAGTTTACTTTATATTAAAGTGAATTGTTAACAAAGTTTGATTCGCTTTGCTTGCCTTACTTTTTTGTGTTGCAATAAAAGACACTGCTACTTTAAACGATATCATAGAAACAACTGGTTTTGATTTTTAATACCAAAACAAAGAAATAAAACTTTAAAATTGAAGTTTTACAACTGTGTGAAAAATATTATTTATAAAGCGGTAGGTATTCTTATTGTATTGTACAAACTACATTCAGTACCGAAGAAGGATATTGAGGTAATATCTCGGCACCGAAACTTACAGTAGCAGTCAGTGACGTGTAGTTTCGACCTGTAGTGAAAAGGGTTTACTTTCCTCATGATTGTCCAAAGTGTGAGCGGATAGTAGACACCAAAATTTGGCAAAGTTCTCGATTCTTTTCAGTACCTTCCGGTGTGACATCGTCGCTAGTATTTTTCCAGGACATACAAATAGTCAATATGTTTTATTATTAAAAAAATCAGGATCACTTTCAACATGCGCTTATAGAAAGTATGGTAAGAACAACTCGGAATTCGACTTATTGGCTTTACGGATTATATTTGGAAGTGAAGTCTCACTTGATTGTATTATGTTCCTTTTCTAAGAGCAGCTAATAAAATAAATGTCGCTCATTAGATTTGATTGAAATTCTCACTATGTATCGGTAAATATTTGAAGATATTCTTAGTTTTCAGACTCAAAAATCTTCACTACTAAACAAAACAAGAATTTTGTGATTAAACACAGGAAGCCCTTTTACGAAGATTGGACGTGAAACATGGAACACTGTCATCTAATTTTTAAGGTAATTTTTTGGTATGGTGAGAGGGAAAAATAACGTGTACTATGATGAACATTTGAATTTTCAAAAGAATAATCTTTCTTCTCAATTCCATGGTGTATTGCGTATGCAGTATAAGATCGAGTTCTTTGATGATACATGATATTGAAACTATTGTCAACATTGATATACATTATGATAAGTGTGTTAATGAAGATGATGAAGTACGAAATTTGAATTATTATTTTTTTCTACTTGACTATAATATTTATTTTATGATCTTGTATTTATTTTAGTGATTATTTAGCGATTTATATGTACTTCATGGAAATTAATTTCTTGATCTTATTCTCCATTTTGTATACCACGTTATGTGTGTTTTCAATTTTATTAATCATTATTCATAACGAATTATTCACTTAACAAAAGGTACCGATATAAAAATAAATACTATAGGTAAATCACATATATTAGAGCAAGGTTTTAATAATATTTTTAAAACTTAACTTCTTTTTTTAAATTTGTATACTTCGTCATGTAACAATGTCATTAACAATTTTTGTTATATTCAATTGTTCCTAAAGACCCAATTAGAGTTAAAATGTTGTTCGGAAAGTTAACATAAATCGTAAATGTTGAAAGAAAGTTTGTTAAGTTAAATAAATGTACTCTGGGTAACTTTATTGAAAAGTATGCTAAAACACAGATTTAAAATATTGACTGATGTAAGAGGTGGTGGAATCTGGAACATACATCTAAAGCGATTACATATTATCGTTTAATTCAAATAAAAGGTGAAAAGAAATTCTATGAACTATTTGTATTGAGTGATAGTAGTATTCAGAGTGTCAAAAATACTATGTAAATAATAAATTTATTGTCAAAAAAGCAGTACAACTCAGTGTGACCACGTGGAGGACCATCCGATCAATTCCGATCAAGGGTCATAAGGCAGAGGAGGATTTAACATTTCAGCTTACTAGTAAGGTTAGAATAAGAATTATTAGCTACGAGTTTTAATAATAACCGAATACCAACAAATTTTAATATTTAATAGAATACAAAAAAGTCACAAATGCGTATTATAATCAAATCTTTAAATTATTCAGAAAATATTGTTTATAAATTGTAACTACTAATATAACTTTAAATTCGTGATTAAATTTTGAAACAGTATTAATAAGACCACCGCCCCAGACAATATCCTGGAGAACCTATGTATGAAATTCGCCTCTAACCGAAGGAAAACCGGAGAAAAACCCAGGATAGAACGGGGGTAAATAAAAGTAGCTAATTCGAATGGAGAAGAGCGACATCTTCCGTGACCCTTTTCCTTCGATCTTCCGCATTCACTGACGCTGCATTCACGTAGCGCTGGCTTCCGTCCATTTATTTATATAAATATTCACGCGCATCGGGCGTCCCAGCGGCCGTTATTTGATGATCATCGCCGGGCGGTCGGAGTGTCACGTTTCATTTGCAGCGAATACTTAATTAGCTAATACAATCGCGTGCACATTTATATATTGGCGAGTTTAACTGGTGCCACGAGCGGCCGATTGCGGACCTTGAATTAGTTATGGTGGTGAACGCGCCTCGGCCTCCGCAGTCCCGACACGAGCCAACGAAGCGAGAGGGGAAGCACTAAGGACGGTGGAGGAATTGGTCTTGGGCCGGTCATTTATCTATGATCAAAGATATATGATAAAAAATATTACCGCGTAATGCACAATCATCTATGATCGTATATCTATGACATAGATTCACGTTGAGAGAACCTTTCATCATACCATTCATATTATTGATCACAGATATTACATAGAGATATGACCGTGTAACACCGGTCTTATTATAATTATCCTGGTTCCCTTAAAATGATGTGCAGTATTTTGAAGTACTACCAAAAGTCATTTGTGAGAGCGTCACGTTGCAGAAGTTTTCGTGGTGCTACTATCGCTATAACTTAAATGTACGCAGTACTGATAGCTCAGGGCTAGCATGCTTGCTTGCCACTGCGTCAATCCTGGTTGAATACCCGACGAGGCTAGAAAAATGAAAAACGAGTAACTTTTCTCTTCAATGTCCCAGTTTATATAATTTGTACAAGAGGACAGTAAAGCCTCCTCGTTCTACTCACCTCCTAATACTCCTAGTATCACTAAATCTTATTATTGCGAGCTACTACTACTAACACCTCCACGTGGACCTCGTTGTTGATAAACCCAGCTAACCGTCCCACCTTACTAACCCCTGCCACCCAACCTCCTACCTCTTATTGCCCCATGAAGATAACCTTCAACAGCACGCCACATTTCCCGTTCACAAGTGCCACAATAAAAGAACAAAATAAAACAGAAATGATTTCTCAGCATGAGAAGCAGGTTTTGTGATCTCCAATATGCGAGAACAAGATCAGTTATTTTAGTACAACTTGCGTTTCGTAAGAAAGCAGAAAATTACAGAATTTTATTCTTCCTCAGAAGTGGATTTTCTGTAAGTTTTATGAGTGACTGAAAAACATCTACGCAACGACAAAATGCCCATGGTTATCAATTCTCTCTTAGATTTCAATAAAATTACATTTTTCTTCGTTGATCGGTTGTGTGCAGGTATTGTTCCATGATCTGAAACGTACTGGAATACCGAGGAAAAGCTGATGAAATGGGTGTGGAATAGTGCTTCTGCGTCTTATTTTCGGCACGGGAAATCGTCTGAAAGGTATATCGGTGAGGCTATACTAGTATTCATTTTTAAGAATAAATGAAAGGCGTGGTGCTATATGCTAGTAAAATATTTATTCAGATAGTACTTTCACCAGTTTAGCTGGCATCTTCAGTCTGACAATGCCAAGTATCAAAGGGTCAATGCTTGGATCCTATGTAATCCATCGACTGTTTGTCGTATTGTTATATAATGTTAGTGTGACAAACAAGATTACGAAATGTTATGCCAGAGTTAAAACATTTTGAGATTCTGTATCGAAACATTTTGTACTTGTTATCGCTACTATTATTGAGACAGGTAAATGCTGCACAAGTATTCAGCTAAGTTCGGGGACAGTTCGGACTAGATTTGCAAACAGACAGACGAGTCTGACAATTATTACCTACAAATGTACGTGGCTACTGGGACGAATAATTTACTTCTTTAAAGGTTGGTAAGTAAGATATTTCTTACGAATGCATGTATATTATATTTTAGTTTTCAAATACTCGTTGTCGGTTCAGTAATACGTCGTAGAAGGTTTTATAACTTCATCAGTATATTCTCCGTATCATTTTTAACTTTCCTTATTATTTCCAACTTTTTGGAAAAATAAAGATATTTTTTCGCAATTTCCTATACATATTATCCATATTTCTCATTCTCCATACTTAGTTTAATCTCTGGAATTGTAATGAAATCTATAGAACGAATCCGAAGAACAAAACAAGAGTTTCCGAATTGTCGATTAACTTTACTGACCTAACGCTTAATATTGCTAAACAATTTTCATCACAATAAATATTACAATAGAATTGAACAAACTAATATATATTCACAAGACATGTTGCTATTCTAACAAATTTATTTTCAATTTTTATCTCATACATGTTCCGATATGTTTCGTGTTGGAAAAATTACAACAGTACTCACTGCATTCACTTACATCTTCCCTAGTCGTAAATTATAATATTTTTTCCCAACTTTGAATTATGAGTGTTCATTAGTGTACTTAAAAATAACTTATAACCCAGTATCCATTGCTGTTATGATAGTGATGTAGTGAAGGTAATTTTTTCCTTTACAGATACAATAAATGAAAAGTAGTTTTTAAATGAATATCTCCCTTTAATGAGATATTACTCTATTGTCCAAGTGTTTCGGACACAGTTTCGGCACTATGGCACTTCTGCAGCATTTATGCACTTCTTAACAACTCACCAACACTGTCCTGCTTTACTCGCGAGTGTTTTCTGTTACGGTTTTTTTTTTCGTTATAATTTAGTCTCTCGAATATGGTACATTTGTGTTGATAAACACGGTGTTATCTTAATCCGTTCGTAAGATACAGCGAAATAACACATTTCTCATTACATCACCCTCCCCCCGCCAAATAGGAATTTCAAAAAAAAAATACTTTCGTAGCGAGTCATGTCATCATCCTGTCAACATTTCAAGTTCTTATCTCTAAACGTTTTGTCTCAGCATTGATGAATGTTAGTGAGTCAGTCAGTCACTTAGGACAACGCAGCTTACACGTAGGTAATTTTTTTTAAAAATCTCTTTTATGACATCAAGGACGTGACATAAGCTCTTGGCGCATTGTTCAAATAAAACGAGAAGTAGCTATTAAAAGTTGATATTACACCGTCGCGCTATGCTTATTATAATAAGCGTAGTCCGCAATGGAGAAGCATTTCGCAAACAGTTCCGGCCACCAGAGGGGTCTTTGACTCCCTGGGCCATCGGACATCCTTCGCTGTCTGCCCGCGTGTCTGTAATCCAATTTGAGGGGGAAAAGACGCAACCGCTCTCTACCGTGTGTCAGTTTATTCTCTGTTTCACCCTCCTCCCCTCTGCTATCATCTGCAGAGCTTCTTTTTTCTCTCTCTCTACCTCTCTTTCTCCTCCTTCCTCTCCGTTCGCGGCGAGCTGCGCGCCCCCTCTCTCCAAACTGCACTGTTTAGTCTCTCGACTCGAGGTATTCCACCATTCAAGTTGCATGGCGTCTGCTTTATAATTCACTAGTTCCAGAGCTTCGGGATTGACTGGCACAAATCTAGCTCCAACTGAACCCTCAGGCGAGAGAAGAGAAGCGGTGGTGCCGCGGGTGGGGCGGGAGGGGGATCGGGGGTGGAAGTAGCGACAGTGTACGAGCCGAGTGAATCTTATGACGTGGAGTGCTGATGAGGAGGGATTGGTGGTGGTGGTGGTGGGGGGAGGCAGGGAGACTGTTGACGGTTGCCACAGAGCGAGCACGTTTTTTCACGTTCTCCACCGTCCTACACCTTTGGATGAATCATACAATCTTTCCTGTCAACCAATTAGTCCATAGTTTCTGTCCTGCCTTAGCACTTGAAACGTGTTATTGAGAAGGGTCGCTTTTCTGAGGATTATTTATCAGGGTAGTGTCTTTCGTTGTTCGGGATGGCGAGCTGTAATCGTTTCGTGTTTGGTGTCTAGCGGAGGGGAGAAATAAATGGGATTTCTTTTATTTCTCGAGGATTAATTGAAATAATGCCTGATATTTTTAGTGGAATAACCAGATAAGACTCACTAAATAAATTTATTGTCAAAAAGGCAGTACAAACTGCGTATGACCACGTGAAGGACAATAAACTAAATTACACTAGATGCCACATTATGGAACAACACTTACTGCGAGAGTTTCCCAATTATGTGTATAATATTACTAAATATTTATCTTAAATGAACAATACTAGGTCCTTAAACTTTTTCACATTCAGAAAACTTATATTTTAAAAGCCGTAAAGTTTGTATAGTTTAACCTCATTCATTATATGGACATAAATATTATTCTTTAAAAAAAATTATCTCCTTTATTTCAATTCTGTTATTTTATTAGTATATATTTTGTAATTTCTTGTAGATTCACTTCTAGTTATTCTGTAAAAACTGTTTATCTTGTTAATTTCAATTCTGTTATTATCTTTAATATTTTCTGTATCCTACCAGTATATATTTTGTAATTTCTTGTCGATTCACTGATGAAAGCTCATCGAAAGCATGATATGAAACAAATATATTGGTTACCATGAAAAAACACGGATATTTCATTAATGTGTTAATAGTCACTCACTCATTCATCATCGAAGAGAAAGAAACTATTAAAAGTAGGAACTTGATATTTTGACGGAATGTTACTTTAGAAAGAAGAGAAATTAAAATGTATCATTAAAATTCTACATTTGAGAGGTGTTTTTTTAAGGAAGAAGAGGCTTTTTATTTATATCACCAACTAATTAAGTTGTCATCATAGTAAATATGATATTACACTAAATTATTACGTGGAGAAATCAGTGCCATGACAAGAACTTCTGTGCAAAGCCTGGCCGGGTTGGTTAGTTTATAAATACGTAAATTTCAACGTAATAATTTACTGGAAATATTTTTGGGCAAGAGTAAATGAAACTTTATTGTACCATAAAATTACAAAGTAAATAGATTTATTCAACTGAAAACGAGTTAGATCTCCATGGCAGCAATCATAATGTTAACGAAATATACATTTAATAATAAAATAATAACGTAAAAAGTTACCAAACCATAACATACTACGAAGATAATAAAAATAACTCTTTTTTAAAAATTTGGATGGAAAGCGTGTGCACCAGATAGACAAAAACATCCCTAATTACTCGTAGGTTGAATCTTTTCTTTTTCACACTTTCACGTTCTCTCCCATAATCTCAAGTTTAGGTTGAATCTTCTAATAGATAAAATTAATGAAAAATGCGTATTACGCTAAAAAGAAAAAATATGCAGGAGGAATCACTATACCTTATTGAATTTAGTATGTCGGTTATATTTCCGAACTTCCACTCTCACCTGTAAGAAGTAGAACCCGTAACGATGATAAATTATGGAAGAGTGAATCAAACTGTTACTGGGAATACGAGAGATATTCTTAACAGTTTTTTAAATGAATTTATATTCATCGAATAATTCTGGGTCAACTGCGGTGATAACATGGGTCACTATCTCCCCTCCCCCTAATTTTCTCGCTTCTCATCAACGTAATTGCATTCAGATATCAAAATAACAATATGAACTCCACATGAGTTGTTTGTTTATAATTCGAGTATTTACTTTCCGCTTCAGTAGATACTACCGAATCAGAGGTAAATTAATTTTGTACCGACTCTCTACCCGTGTTTTGAGTAACCGTTGATGTGGAATAGTTAAAATACCTGGAATCAAATTCACAAATTCCAATCCCTATTTCGTTCCACTGTTGGTGTTTTTTCCTATAAAACGTTTGTAAAATGTGTGGTACTTATAATACAACATTAATACTAGACGTCGATGGTTAAACCTGTTTGCAATCATTCTTCTCAGAACGGTTTTCGTGGAAACTAATACTTCTGTTGATTCTAATGTAATAATAACATATATAACAGTGACCGTTCTTTTCCATCCTTTTACGTGACACCCAATCGTCTAATTCCATTACTTTACGTAATTTTTGTAATTTTTCAATTTTTAAACAGTTTTTAGTTAGTTTGTTCACAAGTACCAAAAACATGAGAGTATGTATGAGAAGAAAAATGTGTATGAATTGGTTAATACGCATATCAATACCCTTTCATTGATATTTATCTATCATCCCGAAAACCGCCCATTCGGTGATAATGAAATCTATAGAGCAGTGCTGAGAAAATAATTACATACTATAAATAAATAATTAAAGACTTATGACGGACGAATACTACATATTTTGTGATATTAAAAACACAACGTTTCGACTTAATGTTGAAGTCGTCGTCATGTGTTACTAATTATAACAAGGAACATAACAGAATAATTGAACATGTTATTAAACGTAAATATACATACAAAATATGTTTACAAAAAAGCTGTAACTACGCAAACATGTTATGGTATTGTATCGTAAATACCAGATAACTTTTCTGTGTCAGTTCGTAAATTCAAACTCCTGAGTGTATAAGGTCGTAGGTCTTAAGTTATTGATTTATTTTGATTATATAATGGACGTCAGTTGTAGTAGAATATTTACTGTTCATGTAAAATTATTTGCAATTGATTACGAGAATAACGGTAACCCGCCTGACACATAAAAAATTGAAAACGCAGCAGAACCGTGCAGATCTTCTAGTTCGGGTTCAGGTAAAAATAAACATATATTTCTAAGAGCATTTTTTACTTCATTTTTAGAAAATATGCATATGCAACAAATTACACCGAAGTGCACCTGTAACCGATGCGTAAAAACATAAATTTGCTGTTATTTTGCTAAAAATGTTAAAGGAGATTATATAAAATCATTAAAATACAAAATAAGTGCAATATTTTTTTTTCAATTAACTGAACTGAAAGTAAAAATATTCAATGAGTTAAAAACGTGTTGGAGTCAATTTAATAACGATTTGTTAGTCAAGTGCGTTAAACTTCTCGAAGAACTGACGAGATCACAATGAAACAAAATGCCATGGACTTCTCTCTGACTGTATCTCTACGGAATCACTATTGAGTATTTTTTCGCTGAGTATGCACTAATTACTTACAGTTTAACTCTAATCTGATGGTTACGTCACGCGTGTATCATAATGTAATCGAAAACTGGCATTATATTGATATATGCAAGTCTTATATTTATGTGTCTGTGCAAGTCTTATATTAGTTGGAAGCAAACGATTGGTGTAGTGGTTATAACCCCTGCTATCAAATCAGGAGTTCGGGTTTAAATTCCCAGCTCGTCGCTATTTTCACGCGACTGAAAGTTATTACATTATATTTCCTTGATACGAATTTTCTTCACTTCAGACGGAGCATCGCATGTAGTACATTCTGCTTTCAGCACAATCAATCCCATTCTGGTTTATTGATTTAGGTGTACAATAAATATTTTTGAGTAAAAAAAAAAGTCGACGTTATTAATTAAAGTTATGCATTGCATGTTACTCTGAAGCGTATCGGAAGAGGTAGGTTGCCTCTTGCTAAACGATGTGGCCCAAAGAATTCTCACGTTGAATAATATTTTCAACATTTTTTAATATGATGTCAATATACTTTCGTGGAGATTAATATGCAGTCTTCATATAAGTAAACCGTTCGAGAAAAAAGAATCTCCTCCAATATGGTTTCGTATTTTCATTGCATAACATACGTAATTTTAAAAATGTTGTTAATGTAATTAGGGTAAATATATTCTATTTTTATCGAAGGTTTGTAAACAATGAGAATTTGCTTCTCGATCAATATTCTCAAGTAAATACTATGGAAATTTTGTGCACTGATGTTGCAGCCATATTTTTGACATGAAAGTCTTTTCTCAGCAACCTCTATGTCTATTCTGGCACTATCTTGCTGACAGCTGCTTAATGGTGAGATTAAATCACCAAGATATCTGAAAATATACAGATAAACATATATAAATAAACGGAGTAACGTGTATTTATTGTGATTTCAACTTGAAAAACATACCTCACCGACCCTAATGAAATAATTGCAGTTATAATTTATGGTGTGAAGCATTGCGTCTTTCGGAGAAAATTCTTAAAAAAAGACCAACTTTTAAATCAAGAAATTTTACTTTGATTGGTAGTAAATTTTCCAAAGTCTTTTTTTACATCACTTTTATCTGTATGTCACCGAAAATTACAAAAAGATATTTTTTCGAGGTGTGATGCAAAAATGTCACGAAACAGTTGCGTTTGGCCGCCACGTTTTTACACGCTTTTCTGCATTTTAAATGAGTCAAGTGAGTTTCTGAATATTGATTATACTACGCTATTAACGGATATACAGAGATTAAATGATGTGTTTTCGTATCATAATTCATGATATTGTGTTATGAAACAATTACAAGAAAAATGAAGAAAACTTATTTTTTAGTGATTTGCCTAACGTGGAGCGCTGGTCCCTTCTGCTTGACTTTGCCCCGCCCCCGCCCCCCCTCCCACCTGCTTCCGTGTTTCAACCGCCTCCGTCAAAGCAGCCTGGCGCGCACGCCCGTTCAGGACACGCTGCATTATACACGTCGCTCGTCATTTATTGAAACACACGACGGCAGCGGCTCGCGCTAACAGCAAGCTGCACGATGCAATTTTAAATAATGGGCGCGAATTTCATTTTTATTAAAAAATTATACGGTAACCTGTGAGTTTTTATCGCATTTACCGTCGTTTGTTGGTGTGATAACTGTATTTGCACCATATGGTTCTATCATGTGTGGGAATATGCCGAGAGAATGGTAAATGCAAATCAGATTTCTCGAGGTGAGATTATTACGTAATTTTTCACGGAGGTTTGATCATTTTCAGTATTTTCGTACACTGAAAAGTGAAGAAAGTGCGATATCTAATTAAAAAGGATGAAGATTTAGTGACTTTCCTCATTTAAATAGAAATAATAATTATTGGTTCTTTTAATTGAATGATAATAACAATTGAAAGCTTAAAGTTTAAACAATTACGGATGCTACACAAAATTTCGTATTAAATAAATAAGTAATTTTCCGTCGAAAATATTTTAAAATAAAATTTTGATTCTAAACCATTCTTTGAAATATTAGTATCTGGTTTTAATGATCCCATTTTTTTAAAGAACTCGTCTGTCCAGCTTTTGAACGAAATAGTGGAGTAACAAATTTGGAAAAGAATTCAGAATAAAGCGGAGTCCGGTTAGTTGCAATGGGCATCTCTAATGACTCTGTAGGGATGGGTAAAGACTTGAGCACTGTACTATTACATAAAGTGGCACTCTTTACTGCTCCTTAAAATCCCTGTGACATGCAACCACCATTACCTACACGACATGCAGGAAACGACGGAGTAACTTGGAAGTGGATCGTAGTATTCGGAAACAAGTAAATTGTATCAGAAAAATCCGGTTAACTCTGTACTAAATACTGGAGATGACTTCGTGATGAGTTTTTGGATAATCTATGGAATATCTTTCGACAATCCGAGGTTTTGGAAAAGTTTTTCAAATAATAAAATTTAATGACATCAATAAAATACAATAAATTTCATTAAAGAGTTAGTTTATTAGAATTCGGTAGTCGCAGTGTATAAACACTGTGAATGTTGAACAATAGACACGCTTTCTGTGGTTCTTCACCAGCGTCGAGGACAGCTTTAATCATATTCCGTAGTGAGGAAAAAGTGGGAATTTTGTTGACTCTCAATATGATTACTTACATGCCATTTTCGATAGAAATTTGAATTATTTGACATTCATATTTAGAAACTTCTTCAATGTAAATCAGTTTTCTTCAATGATAATCAGTGTAATGGGAAACAATGGGAACACGGGTTATTAGGCTGCATGGTAACATTTTTTAAATTGACGCTACCGGAAGGATGAACTTCAATGCTCTCAATTTATCTCAAGTTCCTTGAAAACCAATGTAAAGCAATTTGAAGAATTTATAATGTAATTAATCTTCACGTTTGTTAATACAATCCTCCTTCATAGTTTTGGAAAATTGTATTTTGTTTCCATTCTATCCAGAGATTGAGGTCATGCGACTTACAGATGAAGATTAAAACTTTAAATTTACATTTATCAGTTGAACATACTTATTATTGTATGCGACTTCAGCGGTGGTGTATATTTTACTCTTACACGAAAGGTTGGATTTTCTTAGAACTATTTGCTCTCACTGGATTTCCAATATATGTGTGTATGTATTTCTCGTTTCGACCAACTAAAGACCACTGTGAGTCCTAGTAAGACGCAACTCTAAGTGAGACACATCGCAAAACATTTTAGGTGGACAGCATCTAGATGGAATGTAAAATGCCGTATCTTAGAATTACAACTGCGGTGGTCAGCCGCAGAGGGTAAGCTTTTCAATCATTGCGTGATATAAACTGAGATATGAAAGTAAAAAGCTACAAGTTTCTCTAGCCCCGCCGGGAATCGAACCCGGGATATCTCCATGGCAAGTGAGCGCACTAGCTTTGAGCAATTGGAGAGATTTTGGTTTTCATTATTGTTAATAAAATAATCTTAATGTTTAGTACATAAAACAAATAATCTTAATTTATATTCAGAGTAGATTAGATAATTATTAAAATTTGGGTATTAGTGTATGGATAAAATATATAATATTATATTAATTAAGAAGGAGTTGGAAGAAAATTATAATTAAGATTGAAACATATTGAACGAAGCTAATATATATTTTCAAATTTACTTCGGTATTAATGAAAAACTTCTAACAATGTAACATAATCACCGCACTCTCGCACTGTGGTGAGTTAAACGGAGCTCAAAAGAGGTTGAAACTTTGACTACCTCCCATTAGTAAATGAAACATACTGGGCACGGAAAACATCAGTGAACGAGCCTATAATCTCCGCAGCGGCCGCTCGAGGGAATTTGTTTCAACAAATCCCTTCATTATTCCCGATACTGCTCTATTTACTTAATTGGCGATGGATCTGCAGGCGTGCGTGAAAAGATACCGGCGCATGGGCTTAGGAGATTCCAGCTTTTGCTCAAAAACCTGTATCCGAATGGTCACTTTTACAAATAATGTTCGCGTGTTGTTCCGTTAAAGTGGTTTCTTCAGTATTTTTCGTTTTTAACTCGCAGTTTTCTTTCAGAATTTATTACTTAACGATTCTCATTTCTGTATATATTCAAATATTCTTCTTATTTATTCCAATTTCATAGAAAAGAATGACTATACTGATTAAATTCCTTTTTTCATGTCTGTTGTTTTTTATCCTTTTTATTTATAATAATTTATTTCTAACCTTGGTACGGGTTTTTCTCGGGAAAGAGGCGAATTTTCCGTAGGCCGGAATGTTATTAATACTTTTGTTACTTTTACTGTACATAATGTTTACGATTCATTTTGGAATAATAAATCGGTAAAAGTTCGTATGTTTTAAATAACATCTTTTACAAATACTAAATCCACCACTTCCCTTTAACCTTTGATCGAAATTGATGGGTTGGTCCCATGCTTGTTTCCGGAGTCACATAGTTTATCATACCCTTCATAGTCATACGCAGTTTGCGCTTGCTTTTTTACAGTAAAGTTTATACATTGACAAAAAAGTTACTCAAATTGAAATAATCTGTAGTGATCATTATCTGCTTCATTACTTACTATGTTTTCAGTTTGGAAAATTGGCGTATTAGTACATTTTTATTGAATGATCTATTCTTGATATTAACTTTGGATAATGAGATTGAGATTATTATATCGTCCTGCTTGATTTGGGGAGATAGTTCAGTGGTAATGTTCCGATGAATATTGCGTCTTTACTTTTGGGTGTTTCCAGGTCCTTATTAAGGTTTGGTTGAAAAGTTTAGTACGCTTGAGGAATATCACGAGAAAACCTGCCTTTAAGGATTTTGTCCATTTCGACTAGTATCTACGGTGGTTTGATTCGCTGTCCTCATTAGTGAAAATCTGGGAAGGAAATTGACTCTTATGATTTGCTCAAAATATCCGTGAAACTTCATTAAATCAACAGCCTCGGACCCCACGGTGCTCAGTCTTTATCATCTTCAGCATCCTTCAAATCGTGTAACTTTGCCGAAAATTATGCAGTATGGCTGTCTAACGCGAATGACTAGTATCTACAAACTCAAATTATATTCAAATAAATATTAATACTAGTCACAAAAGCGACTATTTGCTGAATAGAAATAAAATTTAATTACACAACAAACTAGGACACGAGATAACATTCGTTCCACGCGCAGAAAGAACAGAATAGCATCACAAGAGCAAATGCATTGAATTGATGGCCGATATTGGTGATAAGTTTTAGTATTCAGAAATCCGAATATCCTGCCAACATAACGCGAGGTACAAATATTATTACACTTATGGACGATGGTGAAGTGAAAGCGTTCGCTACATTGAGTGCAAGCTGTGTACCAATATAAAGTCAGTTAGATTGATGAAAATGAATAAACTAATTAATAATTTATTAATCATGTTACGTCGAATGAAAATGGGAGACGGGACCGGGGTTCGAACCCGGGACCTTNCGCGCAGAGCTCAAGGTCCCGGGTTCGAACCCCGGTCCCGTCTCCCATTTTCATTCGACGTAACATGATTAATCTGTTACCTGGCGGTGAGGTTCACCGCAATCTAGGAGATTTCAATAATTTATTGTCAAGAGAACTGTTGAAAACTGCTTGCAACCACGTTGAGGACAATAAAGTAATTTGATGCGACTAATATACAATGAACGTTCGTGTTTTGTCTCTGAGGTTAAATTTTCTCGAAGCGAAGAAAGATGACTCCGAGTGTAGATCGCACTATGAACGACATTACGTCTCACAGTTCCTTCATACGTACTTCCACACTCTTGATACCTTTGCTTTCACAAATTTTTTTGATATTTATTTTTCCACTTTTAGAGAATAATCCTTGACTTGGTTCGTCATGCAGGAATTGTGTGTGATGATGAAAATACAGAGATTGTCAAGTGAATTCCAAATAAAATATTAGTGATCCAAACATTATAATAGTTTGGATACATAAGTAATTGCCAACTATAAAAGAGAAATAAAACTATTCAATCGTTGTTACAATGAAGGCATGTTTGACTATCCATGCAGATAAACACGGCAGCTACTCACAGACACAATGTGTTTGACTATCTATTTTAATTGCGATCGATGAACTAACTCAGATGTAAATTCGAAAAGCTCTACGAATGGCATATTCACTCAATTCATTACCGTGAAACACTGAGTTGTCAAGTTAATTCCCTGAAATGACTTCGTAAGTATGCCACGGATTCATTACTCACTAATATAGATGAAATACAGCAGCCTTTAGCTGAATACACTGAGCGAAAATATTAGTATTCTCATACATCAGGAAGCAATAAGAGACTGACACAACAGAATTTCTGAAAACCTGCCTCTGTATATGATTTTCTGAAAACTCAGTTTTAGGAGAAAAAAGGTTGCACATACAAAAAACATTAGCACCATTAACTTATCATCTCTTAAAACGAGTATGCCACGTATAAATGGATACGATGAATTTAAGAAAATGGTCATGCATGGTATATTTGAACAAATCTAGAGTGTTTCTCCCTTAAGTTTCTTAACATCACGAACGTAGTAGTAGGAAATTATGACGAAACCCATACAATGTATAATTCCCCTGAAACTGATGTTTCAGCTATTGACAACATGTGGTCAAAAACATATAAAATGTTGGGACAATATGTTTCGTGTACGTCGTGAAACAGAAAATGTGTTGAACAATATATACGCAGATTTTTAATGCACATTGAATATAATTTTTTCAAAATTTTAAATTCTAGTAAACGATAAGAAGCATAAAAGAAGTCGGTGATGGTTTTTTTAGCTGTCTAATCCAAAGAAAGGGCTCCATTCGAAATTTGAATCTTCAGTTTAGTTCTCGTTTACAGTTTTGTTGAGGGAACAAAATAGTCCACACCCATACGTCACCGTGAATCGCCGCAACATTTTGAGATTAGTGGGTCGTAAAAATCCAACGTGTAAATAACAGAAGAAATCTTGAAGTGTTTGGGGAGACGGTTAATTTTTCGAATACATGTATAATTGAAAATGAAAAATGTTCCAAACAATTCAAATACTAGTTTAAAACAGAAGTGACATTACTGTGGTTAAGGTATAAAGGTGTAATTTTATTTTTATAAAACACGAGGTCCGGAATCAAAACTGGGAAAAAACTAGTGCACTATGGAAAGAAGTTACGCTCAACTACAGAAATAAATCACATAGTTTATAAATGAAATTATGTTAATATTGTTTCGTAAACCTTTCTCATTAAAAAAAGGAGAGAAAAAAGCGCTTTGTAGGTGCCGTCATGACCACGAGTCTCCGATTTGGAGGCGGGAAGACGAATATTTCTTTGGTACTGTTGTCGGTCTGTTTTTGAGTGAACGCTGTCGATATCTATCGACACTTTCCATTTCTTGTTCTATTTTTTAATGTTTTCGTTTCCTGGAGCCTCTTTAATTGATTTGCAGAGAAAGACATCGATCGGTGTCCTCTTTAGCGGATATTTTGGACGATACACTTAATATTGGAATTCTAATGGATATAATCTGTACTAGAATGGTAAAATGGAGACATTTCTTATTCGTTTCCTGTGAGTACTAATGCATGTGCAACTTCTGTGATTTCGTCCCTGTGTAATATTTTGCGTGATTTTGGTGGTATTTGCTAACAAACTAGATTTTTAGTGGCACATCAGCTAGAAATAATAGCAGGAAAGACAGTAACTAACACATTTGCATTTTGTCAACTATCTAAGACCAACTGTATTAAATTTTAACCTATCAATAGTATAATTGATAGCAGATACTGTCCGAAGTTCTTTTGAAACTGATTCTAGTGAAGTGATTTTTGTTTTTTTATTAAATGCAAATTTGTAGGTATTATATTGATATTATAACACGTTTCTAATTTTTATTCTTACCCAAAGAGTGTGTTTGAAGTTTCAATCTGCCTCTGCCTTAGAACCCTTGATCGGAATTGACGGGATGATTCCTTGCTTGCTTCCGGAGAGTAAATTAGTTTATTGTCCTCCTACGTTTTTGCCAATAAATTTATTGGGTGCGGGTGGAAAGGGTGTACAGGTGTGGAAAGGCGAACGGGTGGTGTAGTGTTTAACATCCCTGAGATCAATGCAGGAGTTCCGTGATCGATTCCCGGCTCGTCGTCATTTTTACCTGACTGAAAGTGATCACATATCTTCTCCACGTGTAGGGAGAAATATATCCCATAAATTTATTACTATAATCTACGGTGCTGTCGAATCAGAAAGAGGAGCTTTTCGCCCAGATCCCAGAATGTGTGTTAACTACTGCTGCAAATATTGCGAAAGTCCACGAGTGCACAAGGTACTCTGACGACAGGCCTGGGGCCATCGTGCTGAGCGATGGATGGAGTGGTTACTGGGGCGGGTCGCTGTTTGCCTTCGCCGACCTCAAACAGCCCGCCACGGAGAGGCAGTGGCGGTGGATGTCAGGTTTATAAATCATCAAGGACCCGGCACCGGCGGCGGCGGCGGCGGCGGGGCACGTTCCCCTACACCATCAACACCCTCTTGTACTCACAACCACACTCAGATATTCAACTAGTTTATTGCCCAGGCTACGGTTAAAAACTGCCGGAGACCACGCGGACAGCATGTCATTTTATTCTTCCGACTATTCCATCAATTCCGATCAAAATATTAATTAGTAAGGTTTTGTTGCGTTTTGGTCGTTGAAGAAGTGAATACTCCTATTTACAACATGTCATGTGTTTAATAGGAGTATTCGTTTCTTCAACGACGAAAACACGCAAAAAAATTACTAATTATTGTTTATGAAAATGGTAGAAAATCAGATGAATTTTTTCATCAAAATATTCTTGAGAAAATCGGGAGAAATAAAGAAAATATTGGTAAGGAATGACAAAACCCGGGACAGATCCTAAATATTTCCTTGAGAGAACTTTGCAACCATTTTTGACCTTTTTTAGATGTAGAATGAACATGTTTTAATTTTAAGGAATGGTATTTCCCAGAATATTTTATCTTAACTTCGACAGAAGTGTTTCCTGAAAAATAAAATTCAAACGTATAAAGTTATTTCTCATATGACAAGATATATTATGTTTATTTATTGAGACTGGTTTCATATTAGTTTGACATTTATTTACATTTTTTAATTTGTTACACTGTCCAGCTACTGGATATTGGCCAGTGCTTTCCTAAGTTTGTTATATGTTTATATATTGTTTATAATTGTTGGAAATAAAATTTATTATTCGTATGAATAAGTCGTGTATTCAATTTTATTTACCCCATTGCGTCACTTTGACGTCAAGGAGACCGTTTACTCGCGACTCACTTAATTCTCCACTCTCACACCGAGCCGGAAAAGGGCGCTAATCACGCGAGTGAAAATTAACGACCTAAATGCTACGGACGCGATGTGGGATATGAGCAATTAGCGCAAGGGGAAACGAAGGAAATATTCAGCGTCCGACGCGAAGCGGTGGGATCTCTTCGGAGATGAACTCGCTACAGCGCTGGGCGTTGAGCCGGACGCTACCGGTGCTGCTGCCCTGGAGCAGCGCGGCGCGGGGCGAGAACTCAGCGGCGGCTACGGAAACTGCCATTATTCAATCAGGAAGGCCACGCCATGATGGAGAGCCTAAAGCCGAAAATTAATAACCAGTTAACTTGTCTTAAGTTGGTTGCGGTGTGGGGTAGAGGGGGGGGGCAGGAAGGACTCGGAGATGAAGGCGGATCAAGAGGTGCCTGTTGTTTGATGAATGAAATGGAGGAATACTAATAGAAAGTTCTGGAACGCGTCGTACAGATGGTGTCGTTTATATTAGCAAAGGCAACAGAAAAGGATACATCAGAGAAATTATTTATTGTATAAATAAATAATCCATTACCCCAAAAATTATATAATTAGTGATATTTTGCCAGTGTATAAGTAGTATAAAAAGAAAGTAAGTCGGGAAATATCTGTGTAACTGTTGTGTTTCGAACAATGATATGCAATTATGAGAACATTTACGTATAGTCATTTGCGTTTTATTAAATGATGAAAAAAACTGAAATGAGAAATTTAAGTTGAATAATTCTGCTTCAGATGGGAAAAAACGAAGTCTGTAATTCAAAGTTTTAGTTTTTAGGTAACAAATATAAAAAATTTATTTTTTAATAAAGATTATAATGATAATTTAAATAAAAGTTTGGTTGATAAAATAGTTCGTGTGGTCCTATCTATTGTTTCAACTTAGATGGTTCGATAAAGTTTCTCAACACCAATCATTGGCACTGAAAATAGCAAAAATTTCGGCAAACCGATGACGCTGGGCAAACCGGAAAAGTACTCTTCTTAAAATAAAAACTCTGTTTGTGGATTATACACGGTCATACCTCATCCGTAAATATTTCAATAAAATATTAATCGATAAAATTTCTATACATCTGAAAATACGTTATTAAAAGAGAATTTTTGACTCTTAACGTTTCCGTACTTTGTTCATTGTGAGAGATGAGTGAGAGCCGTAAAAACTTTATACTCGTGGAATACCATGAAAATTCCTTTTTGCATCTCAACAAAACACTACAAATACTTAAGGTAATTCATAACGGGGCTTCAGTAAAATATTTTTTTAATGTTAATGCGTCTTCTGGTGTCTTGATCCGTGAAATTGTTCTTTTCTTTGATAGTTTAAGGATGAACTAATGTTACGACGTGTCATTTTACTCCATACCTTAATTTATATTTAAGAGCTCTTGGAGGGTGATATGCGATACGTATACGGCGCTTCTAAAATTTTCCATTCCAGATCTCCTTCCGATTCCTTAAATTGTGTTCCATGTCGACAAAAGATAGCGACTATTGTGTGAGATCAACTATACTGTAAAACAAAATACAAAGATAAACTTCCACATTCCAACCAAATCTTCTGAGTACTTTCCCGTTATTGGTGAGAAAACTCTTATTCTTGATTGTGTTAGGATTTACTGCGGAGAATTGTCGCACTTCGTATGACAGAAGTCTCTTATGTTTTATGTCAAGACAACTAAAATAGCAATAAAACTAAAAGAGTACAGGAGCAACTTTCTTTCGGACGATCTGAAATCTGAGCCAATTCACGCGAAACAAAAATAGGAATAAATTCGAGGTATATTTGTTGTTACCACACACCCGATACCAATTTGCATGACAATAAAATTCGCGTGAGATGTGTCAAAGATTGTCCGTCTTGGCCTTGGAAACCTTGTTGGAGAGGTGTGCCCTGGCGCCTTGTACGATCTCGGTCTGTTTGTGGGGCGCTGCATTGCGCACTTGGCAGCGGTTTATGGCTCCTCTGGGTTCTGCTCCTCCTCCGCCGCTGCCGTCTCCCCACCCCTTCAGCGCCATTCAACTCAGGCGCTGCGGCGAGCATACGCACTGGAACATCCTCTCCCACCGAACACCCAAGAGCCTTCCTTCCTTTCTCACGCACTGCGTCGATTCATCGCGATAATATCAAGTCTTCATTCTTATATTATCTTCATGTTCATCTTAATGTTTTGTTTCAATTTTATTTGAAAACACACACACACATCTATATATAACAACATTTTCATTGTATAAAATTGTGTGAAATTTAAAGAACACGATTGCAGTGTTCAATTTTTGAATTTGTGTGTATGTGTGGGGGGATTGGCGAAATATTCCCCCCCCCCCTTCGATAGATAATAACTAATGACCGCGACTTGTACAAAATTGAAAAAAATCAGTACAAAATTCCTGTATAATACATTTTTTGACTCGCGTTGGGGGGGGGGGGACACGACATGTCTAGGCGTCTTACAGACAGTCGATTTCGTTGGGCGGCGCTCCAAAGACAAGCGGCATGATCTTCGATGCCACGAATATGTTGGACCAAAAGGTTGTTACGTGACCATGCAAGAATTTCTCTAGAACCAGCATTTGAGCACAAAAGAATTTTATCGCCGGAACGGCATATGCCAACTTCCTGGTAGGAACGATGGTTGTGACCAGTTGTAAAATTATCCTTAACTGTGCTGAACGCGTATTTCATATGTGTGAAAGTCTTCATTTATGTGAAAGAAGACAAATTAACGAAATATCATTGACAAATCATCATTGCTATTGCAGAGGATCGTAAGTAATAATGTTAAATTGAAATAATGATCCTAAAAAAATTCATTCAAAAATCCATTTACTACGATATTACATAGTTAAGTAATACATATCTATAAACTTTTTTCTTTTTTTTTACAAAACACATTTCGTTACGAAATGTATTATTTCTTCTTTCTCGTACCTAGCAATAAATGTTAAAATTGTCCAAAAGTGCAAAACGTATCACATTCAGAAAAAAATTTAAAAATTCGAATTTTGAAATTTTTCGTTTTCTAGCTTTGTTATTTGGCTTTTTTATGAAAACTTTTATAATAAAAGTTTCTTATGATAGATCTGAACGTTACTGATTAATAGTCATATCGAGTCGATTCTGGCGTATTTTAATTTTAAAATTCTTTAAACTTTCAGCGATCTGCGGGACCTTATTCCGTGGTCGGAGACAAAAAAAGTAGTTGTTCGTTCTATCATTTCGAACGGAGATCCGGATGATACGATTGCTTGATATATCTTCAACTTTTTACTTTCCAATTATACATAATGTGTAAGGGAAGTATTGTAATAGGTCCAAGAAAAAATCGAGTCCTCTTCGGATCTTTGCGAATTAACTCCAGAAGAGCCTATTTTCAAATTTTGTCGATGATGTCCAGTGTCGTGTGTATGTAACACACGAGAAAATTGATGCACGAAACAAAACTTGAGGATTGGCTTTGAATGCATCGGGTATAAAAGACTTCTTCAGGACAGCTCATTCCAACTTCATTTACACTCTGTGCCCCACTTCCGGCTTCTTAAAATTCAAAATTTTGAAAACATGAACATAAATTTTTTAAATAAACGTTCAAAAAATCTTCGTACAGATTGGTAAACAGCATTGCCGTACGTTGCACCATTTTCAGGTGAAGCGAAAAATGTTGACGCAAAAAAGTATCTTGTTCTTCCGGAGGTGTCTTGTTCAGATCAGCCAATGAGTCAATTGCAGTGTGTTGAAGGCGTAAGATAATATTTTAGAATAACTTTTTATACTATGTACAGATGCGTAGGCAACATGTATATTGTTAGATTTGGGAGTATATATTTTTAATATTATTGTACTTTTTAGTATGTTGTCGTGTTTGATAATTTTAATATACTTATGTTTCGTATTTAATATACTTATGTTATTTCAATTTTTTTGATTTTTAAGCACTGTACTCAGAATAATCTATAGTTCGATAATAACTTACATGTAATTTTTTGCTTAAAATTACAAACATATTGACATTCTATTAGTATTATAACTCGCAGCTAACTTTTTATCTTATCTAGGAATTTTTGCTGAATTTTTTGAATCCGCCTCTGCCTTAGGGCCCTTGATCGGAATTGATGGGATGGTCCCTTGCTTGCTTCCGGAGAGTAAATTAGTTTTTTTTCCCTCCACGTGGTCATACGCAGTTTGTACTGTTTTTTGACAATAAATTTATTTATTTATTTATTTATCTATAAATTATATTATATTTTTATTGAAATGAGTCTTCAGTTCTGTTGTAAGAGTTGTAATTGGAATGTTGAGTGGAACATACTGCAGATTTAAAAAAAAATTAAAAAAAGGATCACCCTGCTGTGGAAGTCTCTCCCCAAATTTAGCTGAACGGAAGAACATTCATTACAAAGTAGATAAATGATTGAAAGAATGATTTCCCTTATATTCTTTTTTTTATGTAATGCGAAGAAAAATGAGATTTGTGTTCTGTGAAGTTGCGTTCGCTCCTTCCTTCCATCCTTCCTCTCTCTCTTCAGAATCTCTCTCCGTCGTCTCCTCTGCGCTCTAATGGAGTTGACCTGTTTAATTCGACAGGCAGCCGGCAGAGAGCGGTGGCGGTGAAGGTACTAGTTGAATGACGGGCCGCCTGAGAGCGGAGCGAGCGCCGGGCAATGCGTGCGGATCGGGAGGGGAAGAACCGGGAGGGCGTGGAGTCGGTGACAGAATGCCGGGGAAGGAAGAGGAGAGATTAGACGTGGCTCATACTAGAACAGACAACGCAGGTGCTTCGAGTGAACCGGAGAAGGTGGTGTCTGAAGAGGGTGGGATTTAGGCTTGTGGGGGNGGACTGGGGTAGACTGAGATGAACCTTTTAGTCACTGAGTGTGGATGATAGTGGATGGCTGCACAAAGGAAAAGTGGCGGGACGTGAAAAGGAGAGCGGGGATGAGACGCGGCGCAGGGACTGGACAGTCAGTGGACACGACTCCGCGCTGTGGAGGGAGGAGACGGCTGAAAAAGGAGGGGCGGGAGGGCGTTCCCTCGGGAATTGCGCCGCCGAAAAACATCGCCCGGCAATCAAAGCTCTAATTACTTTAAAGCAGTTGCTAGACGGAAGGCCGAGTCGCGGAAAGGTTGGGACGAGAGAGAGGAGGAGGAGGCAGAAGACAGCAGCGACTCTGCTGAGGGGAATAAAAGGAAGAGAAACAAGAACCTGTCGACACAAACAGTCTCGGACACAGAAACAATGGCATAGGGTTCTTTCTCACATCATGAGTGACTTATGACTGGAACATACTCGTAATTTGCAAATTATTTTGTACTATATGATTATCCGACGTTGCTCGGGATTTTTCTTAGACTTATTTTCTTTTACTCAGGAAAAAAGATATCTATTTATATTCTGAGATCAAAATACTTTTACTTACTGGTTTTTAAAACATGTTCAGCATTATAATTTTTCAAATTCATAAGAATACAAATTTAACACAAAACTTGAATGTATACACCACGCCATCTCGCGGGAGCCACGTCGGTCGAATTTTTGCTTCTGAGGCATGACTTGGCTGCACCATTTCATTAAAATTCTTGTAAAATCTAAACTATTCGTCGAAATTTTGAGATTGAAAGATTCTTCTATCTTGTTGAATGCTCAAAATAAATAATCCATTCAATTTGAGGTTTATCGATTGCTTAAATTACTCTCTTAATTTGAAGTATTTTAACACTTTCATTTTTATTAACGTTTTATCAATAACTTAGGTTTTGTAGATAGACATATGATGTTGTGGAGTTTTTTTTGTAGAACTGTTTGAGGCAAACAATATCGCCTCTCATAGACGTCACCTATCCCTAACCTTTTAGGTAGCGTAAGCTAATATAAACTTTTTCCCGACTTTATAGACATTTATTGTCAAAAATCATTTCTATCATTCTTACCACACATTTTAAAAATATAAGTCGGCCTTCGTTCGTCCTGGACATCTAAACTATCTACTTCCCAGATTTCCTCACGATCTGTTCGGTGGTTCAGTCGTGATCAAGTAACAAACAGACAGACACACTTTCGCGTTACACATCTATATATTAGTATGGATGAATATATTGGAGCAGCAGAAAAACTGGTACAATTCATACATTTCGTTACAAGAAAGAAGCTCTTCCTATCGAACGTTGTGAAGTAGGGTTCGTCATGGAATTCTTGACACATCACCACGTTGGATAACGTTAGGGAGGAAGACAAACAAATGTGTCCTTGTGGTATATCTACGGAGAACAATTGGACGTTATACTGCGAACCGTTTCGAATCCATTCTGCTCTGAAATTCTTAGGGGTTAAAATCATTAAAAGGTACACGAAGACAATAGATAAATATTTTACAATCATTTATACAATTTCGTGTTGTGTAAGAATCTAATTTCCAGATACTAATTACTGTTTAGAATATTCTGATTGCTGAAAATGTTGTTTTTTTATATTCTGCGACACGAAATCAGATAGTGAAACCGTAACTAAAATTGCCACACGTAGATCCGGCAAAGATAGAACAATGTCTTCAAGCACTACTTGACCGTGCAGGTGTGTCTGTTCTGCAAGAAGCCTATACGTCAGAAGGTTTACTTGGTACGCAGGTGTAGAAAATATAATACCGCGTCAAGTACTAACTCAGTCTTATGAGGATACTTTACATAGAAGGATATCACGAATCTGAAAAGCAACACAATGGTTTCGACATCAGTTAACGAGATCAATGCAGATGCGTGACCTGAAAATGCATTTTATGTTGGTTCCAAAATAAATATTGCCCCCCTGGTGATAGCGTTGTTGCTCATCACCAAATCCACTCAATTCAATTTCCGATGGGGCCAGAAAAACAATTGTAGCTTTTCACATTAATGTCCCATTTCATATAGCTGTGACTGCTGAAAAGTGAACCTTCCTTCTTATATCCACCTCCTACTACTCCTAGCATCACTCAGTCGTACTATTACTAACTACTCCTACTGACACCTCTAAGATGTTGGTAAACCTAGCTAACCGACCCACCTACTAACAATAGACCTGACCACCCACCTCCTACCTCATATCGCTCCATGTAGATAAGCTTCAATAGCACGCTACATTTCCCGTTTACGAATACTACAATAGAGAAATATTGAAGAAGGAATGAGAAGGTTATATCGTTTTTGGGAAGGTTATGTCCGTCTAAAGGACACTTCACTACACGTGCTTTTCATCTCTAATTGAGATCAGAGGCACATTAAGTACTGAAGTGTTGCAACTAATATTCAATTACTTTGGAAACCACATGATATTTTAATTACTTTTAACAATAACATTTTTATTCTTGATACAATTTGAGGTTAACATTTTGCATTTCTCTACAGAAGTTGCACAAAATTATGATATATTCATTTTTGTAGGTGGTACTTCAATAAAAATATTTCTAAGCTCATTCATAAAAAATAGTTCCTAATCTCCAAAATATTTTCGGGTGAATAAATTTCAGAGATGTGAAGTGCTTCTTATCTGTTTGGATAAGGCGAAAATATGCTTTTGAACCAACACTTCTGTGTATTGGTTTTACGAGCAATTATTTTGAGATACATACATAGTATAGAAAAGAGATTCGATTATTTTGTTTGTATTTCTAAGCATCAAAGTATATAAAGAAAGAAATATATGTACACTAACATAGGTATTTTATTGTTACATTTAGTTCATGTAGGATTTCAAGCCGTGTCATGATTTATAATTGTGTCATGAATCTCAGAAGAAATATCATCAATGCATTGTTGTTGAGTTGCTGAACGTACTTTTAGATAAGAATCAAGTGCATTTTGTTACCTATTACTGTCTCCGTAAATTATTACGAATTTAGTATTATTTATTTACCATGCGATTACTTCTTTACTTTATTTTCTTCTCTCTTCTTTCATATCTTCATTATCTTCTTATTCGGCCCCGTCTTCCTTCACTTAGTTGAGTCTCCCAGCACCATCACAGCTCCGAGATTAGCGGCGAGATGAAACGCTGGGCTATCAATCCGATTAACTCAGTCCTCACTCTGCTCGCTCCACGAGCTGCCTCCGCCCCTCCTGTCCTCTCTCAGCTTCCCACGGCATGTTGGAGGAAGGGACTGAGGAAGAGAAATAGAGAGAATAGTACGATAGTTGTTTACGGCTTCTCTATCCACGTTGACCTCTCAGAAGGCCCCGACACGCAGCGGACTGAAGACTTGAAGTTCTGATTCTGAATGGTTTGAGTAGGATGATATGGGGTAGAATATGGGATTCATATCAAACGTTGTTTATCGTGTATTTACTAACATTTGTATTGCTGCGAGTTTCACGATTCTAAGTCTCCTTTCTAATCTAACCTCATAATTTGCGAAGGTAGTCGACGTTTCAATATCGGGTATCCGGGAATTTTGTTATAGAGCCAAGTTGCACTCTGTCATTCGAACTGGAGTTCTCGTATTATGAATCAGTGACGAAGTGAAACCTCTTTTTCTACCCTACTACTGTCTACGAAACTTCTCCTATGATGAAATACTCAATGTAAGACAGTCCTGAGAATGTTCCGAAAGAAATATAACTTTTAGAAATTTATGATCAATATCTTCTTGATCTCGCTTTCTCATGGAGAGTAGAGCTTTATGTTATCAACACTCACTACTATCATGCAGTGTGCAATTTCACTACTATGATGATTCGTCATCATCCCGGCATTGAACCGATTCCGTGAATACTTTGAATTTCTTTTCGTTTTCTTTTGTTCCTTTCGACAGTATACTGTTTCGTTGTATCTTTTTGGTTTATAAATTTATGTATGAAAATAAATAAATGGGAGAACCATGTTCATTTATGTATAACTTTTGGGATCAAAAGATAATCGTAACTAATAAGAGGATTTTGAAAAATATATTAATGAAAAAAATATACTTTATTATCTAGGCTCTTGCCTAGGGGCGGTGTCTACTGAAATAATAAATTTTGAATTTAGAACTATTTTAATAGTTGATTTATAAACAATATTTTCCGATTAATCTCTAGTTGGATAGTATTACTTACTTGCGTATAAACTTTTTTGTTTTATTGATACAAATTTGTTAGTATTTTGTTAAACTTTTAGCACGAACCAACTATTGTTATTCTTATTGTTAGGAGTAAAGTGCTGCAATGGTAAATACGCTTCTGCCTGAAGGTTCTTGATCGGAATTGATGGGATGTTCCCTCGCTTGCTTTAGGGGCGTAAATCAGCTTCTTACCCTGCTCGTGACCATACGCAGTTTGTAATTGCTTTTTTTACAATAAATATATTATTTATGATAAAAATATTTTGTTACCATTACTCAACAGTAAGTTTAGAAAAGAATTTCTCCCAGACTCTTAACTAACGAATCTCCAAATATTTGGCAAAGAGACATCCGACATTCTAAATGACACATTTGTAATTTGTGCGTCCCGTGCACGGTTTCCTAGCTCGCGACTACTGTCTGATGACTTGAAGCTTATTACCGTTGCTCTCAATATCCGCATCGCCATATGACTCGATACGAGGAGAAGAGGAGGGGGAGTATCTGGGGGCTCGATGTACCCCGGTTTCCGCTACGTGAGTATCAATCCGTTAGGATTTCAAGGGCCCAGTTATTTGGTTTTAATTGTACCAATAAATACGTGATTTGGATGTTTTTATTTTGAGTTTGTTTTCTTCTTTTGCTTAAAACTGTGGTCCACTTACCCCCAAGAATACCATTTATTATTTTTTATTGCATGTATCCAAATGATATTAATTATTCTTACGGAGAAGTGTTACCTCAACACGTGAAATGCGTGCATACAGTCAGAGTGTCAAGGGGGGGGGGAGGCTTATCGCGGATGGATCTGGGGAGCATTTCTGTTCGAAAATCATAGTTTTACAACACAAATTTTATAAATATTATCTTTTAAATAAAATACATCAAATCATGAAATAGATAATCAACAATTAACAATATTAAATGGAAATCAAATGTATAAATTGTTCAAAGCGACAAAGTATGCCTTTATCTGTTGAGAGTTCGGGTTCAATGGGGGGGGCCCTTATCCCCCCCCCCCATAGATAGATGTGTATAAGAGACAGGTGTCATGAATCTCAGAAGAAATATCATCAATGCATTGTTGTTGAGTTGCTGAACGTACTTTTAGATAAGAATCAAGTGCATTTTGTTACCTATTACTGTCTCCGTAAATTATTACGAATTTAGTATTATTTATTTACCATGCGATTACTTCTTTACTTTATTNAGAGCTCTGAAATTCGTTTCGGGTCCGCCGCGCGACCCCGCGGAGCGCAAAGGCTTTGCAGAACGAAATAGTGTTCAGCCGCGCCACATGCTGCGCCCGAGCGGAGAATGAAGACAACCTCAAATATTGGTGGAAACGAAATATGCCAACGCTGTTTTCGGATATTGAGTGAGGCGGGCTTGGGAAGTGGATTTCATGACATACGATCTGTCTTCTCGTTATGAAATCTCTCATGGCGATATAGTTTTATTTTATGGAACCTTTTGGAAAATTCGTGTTTTCCTTTAATTTTCTTCTCTTTTCAGAAGCATAATATAATGTCTGTCCCGTCTTCTAATTGTTTAATTAGGGAATTGGAATTCCGAGACGACCCTGTTGGCACATTTTCTAAAAGCAATCTGAAAATGTATAAGAAATATACGTTTAAAGTTTGCAACATATTTTCTGTTGCGTAGGATAGAGCAGAAAATGAAAAACAAATAGCGATGAAGTGAATGATTTTTTAATTTCTGAATCTTGTAACTAATATTTCGAGAGCCCTCTTTACATTTTGATCAGTTTTCTACGTTTTTGTGGAGGGAATGGATTTTTTTTGTGGGGCTTTACGGCTCATGTCGACATCAAAGGTCATTGGAGCCCGAAAAACTTGTACAGGTAGGGAAAATGCAGTTACGCACTAGGGGGAGCCAACATGACTCCCCGCGTGTGGGACTCGTCGAATGATTCAACCCTACCCACTAAAAACCCTCCTGATCTACAACATACCAAAACATATCTCACAACATACATCAAATGGAG
>NNCF01127279.1:564249-594410 GCA_002313205.1 Laupala kohalensis
GGGAATGGAAAAGACACACCGTGTCTCTACCATATAATATGCTTTATCCTTAATTAAGTTTTCACTATTTAAACCAATCAAACGCATGAAAAGTATACTTTAGTGCATTTGTAGAATATTTTGTAACGAATTTCTGTACAATCCCAATATGCATTGCTTACAAGATAAAATCCTATATTAAGGCGGTGAGATAAGGCTTTTGAAAAAATCCCAATCGATAGTTGAAACCATCTAATAAAGATTTTTCTGTTTTCCATCCAGACAGTTTTATAGTTTATGAGAATACTTCTACACACTGTCTACAGTCTTTGCATAATAGTTTATCGCTATCATTATAAGTAATAATTATCATAGGTTTTAGATGTGAAGGAAGTGAGCCCAATTGAACTACACAGTATGATAGGTTCAATTTAAAAAATTGACGTTCTCATATAATTTCGATGTATAATATAAAATATTTTACACCGTTACAACGTAAATACCAATGTAACGTTAAAATTGCAAAGAAGATGTGTGATAACGTTAATTTTCATTTCCCACTTGAGATATTGCTTGTAAGTTGAAAATTGTTCTATATTTAATTACTGTGTCCAATATTTTAATCTAAACTAAACATTTGGTCGTATATTTTCCTGCATTGTAATTTCAGTTGTATACAATTTTACCATCTGCCTTCATTTCTTTAATCTAGTATCGTTTAATACCTTAAGATGAATTACACAATATTTATTGTGATTCAGTTCACAATGTTTCCACCCTTCTTACCACTGTCGGAGACCTCAAGCAATTGTTCAAACGTTGTGAGCTCAAAATCTATCACAATGAATGTAGTGTGATCCATCTTAAAATGTATTTAAAAATGGATTACTTTAATTCTTTCATTCATACAAAACATTGAGTTTACTACAATGTTTAATGTATACATAGGTTTATGGAATAGAAAATCTGACAGCATTTTTGTTTCTTTGTTTCTTGTCGAGAGAATAGAAGAATATGATGCTTTAAGAATTGAATAATTTCTTGAGACGAAACCAATTGTGTAGTGACGAGAATAATTTAAGAAAACGAAAAAAGAAAACCCTTTTCGTAGAGTGTATTATAAGTACAAATTGTGCTCTAGTAATCGCTCATCGTAATTTCTTCTTCACCCCCAATCCCTTCACTTTCCCAACCCCATTCTCTTTCCCGTCTGCGTATTCATGCGGAGAGGAAATGTTGCAAAAGAGATAAAGAAAAGCGAGTGCTAACAGCAGCGAACCTAGCGTTCGTAGTCCTCAACTGCCTCCACACAGTCTCCCCTTCTCTCCCCACTCCAACTTTACTACCAAGACTTGACCATTCAGTCTTTCAGAAGCTCTTCAGGGCAAAAGCTTTCCTCTGCTCTCCTTCTCTCTCGCTCTTCTCTTCTGTTCCTCCGACACACTGCCTTTTGCCTGAAACTTTTATCAGTTATCCTCATTACTGGTCTTTACTCGTGAAATTTTTATGGCTCAGATTTTTTTTCGCCGAGGTGGAGGAGGATTGTGTGCCGTCAAACCGAAACCAGACGAATCTGTTATCTGGTGCATTATTTAGTCGTCGGTTGGTCTCCTCCACTGCGGAGAGTTGGCTGCACTGGCGGTGGTGGAGGAGGATGGAGTAGGATGGTGGTGAAGGGAAGGTGGAGGAGGAGGCAGGTGACAGGGCGGCGACGTCGTCCTCGATGAGTGAGGATCTGCGACCGAGGCAATGGGAGCGTGGTCACGAGAGGGAAGAGGACAGATGTTGGGAGGAGACAGTGACCAAGGCCAGAACGCTTGTCTTCCAGCGGCGGCGTCGGTGGCGTCGGTGCACTTGCACCCAACTCCCCACTTTTCCTCCCCTTCCTTTCCCCCCCACCCGCACTCCACTCACGCCAATGGCAGCTGATGCGCTCGGGCGAAACGATCCGTCTTGCAAGAGATACGAGGTTGACGATATTGAAGGATTGTCTCATACTACGAATAGTTTCCTCTTTTTCCTCACTAATCACCAGGGTCGATGTGAACAAAATAGTAAAATATATACTAAAATGTCCAAAATATGCCACAAAATCCAATTATACACACACAAAATTTGAAGTATGCTCTTTAGAAAACAAATTGCGTATGTATGTACTAAGAAAGAGCAAGTGTAAACTGGATTAGTTGAATAATACCACTGAGCTATTTTATTTAGTATAAGTCATATTTAAATAATAATCAAGTAAATTTTGATTAATTGCTGTATATTAACGTGAAACTTACACAGTTCAGATGTAAATATTCAAAAATATGTATTTACATGCTGTATAGAACTAAATTCAAATATACCCACGAGGATAAGAATGTTAGAAACCGATTCCTCGAATCCATAGTGTCAGGAAAAAAACCCGGAAAAGATGCAAAATCCAAGGCCTACTTCTGCTCAAAAATCGCTTATCTGGTTTTCTGAAATCACTCATTTACATAAAAAATTCCACAGTTTTTTGTAATTCAGAGACTGCATTAAAAGGAACATAATCTAAATGTCAGAGTTCAAGAGTTAACGGAGAGTCCACCACGATATATGACGTAATCTCAGACGTCAAACGACAAAACTACACTTGATATTATAAAATGCAACAATAACAAAATACAGTGTACTCGTATTTTCTGAATTTTATGTTACTGGTATATCATGGGAAAGTTTTGCGTCTATGTCAAATATTATGGGAAAGTTTTGTGTCGAGCGAATGTGTTGAAAATTAACAAGAGATCTTTGTTGGTTGGATAATCTTTGGACTTGGGCCTTGCTTTTTGGTCTTTTTGAATCACTCACTCATTTTATAGAATATTTTGTAGTTACTTATATTGTTGAATATGTAAAACAACACTAGTTATTCTCGAATTCTGTACGCAATTTATATATTCCTTCTCATATAAAGAAAACTATATCTGACGTTTCCCAGATGACATGTAAAGATAACTTATTTTGAGGTAGGAAGCTGAGATACTCTCTTACTATACTTATTATTTCTTCTCAATTCTATGTAATGAGACCCAGTCGTAAAGAGTGGGTGGTCCGGATCTCATACTTCACTAAATACCCATTGACTTACAATGCGTAATCTAAATTATATGTTCCTTATGCGAGTCCACTCTATCCCCATTGGATGAGATCGTTTCTATCCGTTCCATTAAAAGTAATGTGTAACCTTTCATCAATTGTCTTTTTAGTTTGAAAGCTTCCTGGAAGTTGAAATGAGTTAGCTAAAATAGAAAAAAATAATTTTCACCCATATATACAAGTTTTTGAATTTCTCCGTTGAAGTTAAAACGCGGATTAACTGCATTGTACTTAAGTCAATACTAGTTTTCTTCTACAAAATCTCAACATTCGACTAAGTACTCAGTTTATTGTTTAATAAAGTCTTTGTATTTAGTCAATGGAGAAAGCACAACTCAAGTAACGTGTTATCATTTACAATATACACACATAATATTTACGTAACTCCGTAACTTTTGGTCCGGAGTTAAAATTCTTGCATCAATACTTGGGTACCAATGGAAAATACAAATTTAACTTAATTCGACTTCAATAATCTTATTCCTAACATTCACAGGAGTTTAAAATTACTACACGACAGTGGTAATACTTGGACAAGCAGCGTGCTAACCATTGTTTGAACGGGAACGTACAAATAAAAACTCATTGCGCTTTTATAACTCTATTTTGGCTCCTGAAAGTGTGAAAAAAGGAAACTGTGGTTTACTTGTGGTGTAAAGTTTCAGCTGGAAGTATTATGTAAGAAAATTACGAAAGTAATGTTTATTGTGCTCTAAAGACTCAGTCCATTAGAATTACTCTATCTACTCGGGTTCTTTATGGATTAATACCAAAATTTCGAATACACCCGTATGTTGTAGATGCTATAATACAGAATTTCGCGACGCATTTTCTCGTATAAAAATCACAACTTGGAACTAGTTTCGTAAGATCATGAAACATTTTCCAGGCGCAGTCCATGTTACCCTTTTGAACATAAATGTTTCGCGGATTGCATACGTTCAGAATGGGGGATAGATAGCACAAGATTCAATGCACTTGACTGCAACTCAAATGATTTGATGTGGGTGATTGGAGAAGATAGATTTCTATATCATATTCAAAGGTATTACCCTAAAAATACAGAAAATGATATCCAAGCAGAAACCCTAACCGACCAAAACACTAATTTCATCTCAAATAACATTGTTACCCATTTTATTGAAATTCGAAGATTTTCTGTTTGTTGTTCCTTCAAAAATAGTTTTAGTTTCAAGATTTCGACAAGAAGGTTACCATAAATAGTATTGAACGCATCATAAGAGCACATCATTATAAATATTTTTTATTATCAATTGTACTTGATAATAAATTAAACCTTAATAATATGCAAATATAATATTTTTTGGTTGATATATAAAAACCTAGAAACTAAAACAGTTACATTATTGTTTTTTTTTCGTGTGATTGTAATTGTAGGCGTGACACACAAAAATAATTAAAATTTAATGAATCAAATGAATGTGATTATTTGTTTTCTTGTTTATTGAGAATGAATTCTCGTCATTCCCCTAGCGAAACCGGAAAAATCAGTTAGTTGTTTACTAATGTTATAATTTCTATTTTTCGTCCTGAATCGAAACTCCGCAATATATTTTAATACCGAGTCCTTGATTTCTGAATAATCATCCAAAGAGAAAGCCGCCTCCGTCGTCGAGTGGTAGTTGCAGTTGTCTGCAGAGGCGATGTTCGCTCTGCCGCTCTCTTCTTCCGGGAGGCGACCGCACACGTTGCTTGTCGTCCTGCGTCTTTCCGGCGACCGGAAGAGCATCGCACATTCTGCTTCAGTCGCGCCTCTTCCTCTCGACTTGACCTCGGTACCAACACACTCCTCTCTGTTCTTCGCTGACCAACCCGTTGCTTACGTCACTTCTACGGGTAAACGAATTCTTCCGTGGCCGGTATAAACTCGTTTGTCCAGGACAAGCCGCGTCTTGCTGTGGCCTTCCTTCTCTCTGACATCTGAAGGCCACAGCAAGATGGCCGAAACTTTGGTAGTTATGTCTACTGATGCGCGGTTTGTCCCGTACAAACAAGTTCATACGTCACTACTACCTTACAGGACACTAAACAGTACATGCGTCCTTGCGATCACTCATTGACATTATAACACTGTCCTCGAAGTCAAATGTTTACTAAAAGTGAAAAAATTGAAGAGGCTGACATTTAACTTGTAGGTAGTATTTTAGTAGTAGGAATAGAATCCGAAAAAGTTTGGTATTCCACCGAAAAATAAAGTATACTCAAAGAACTCTTGTCTTCTCCGCCTAGTCAAGTTCTTTGGAAAATACGTTAAATTTCGCAAAAATATATAAAATACCAGGATGTTTCAAAAATGAGAAATTTTCTTCAAAATACGATATAAGAGTTATTGAATAATACGGTTTGACCAGATGTTGAATACAAATATTTTACTGTGGTCTGATCATAGTCTATGGGTAGCCTGAGGATCCTGTGACGAACCGCCTCGCGGATTAAAACACTGTATTTTTTAAATAAGCAATTAAAGCAGTGATTGTCTAAGTATTCATAAAGGATTCAGAATATGCGTAGAGTTAGTATAGACAATCAAGGAAAAGTTCACAAACTTTTCTATCATTACAGAATTTTTTTGCAATGCTGGTTGGCATCTTCTTCTGTATTATACTGAAGTCAAATAATTATTAATATAATTTAGAACATTTAAAACTGTAGAACACTGTCACACACTTCATATTGAATACAGGTGCAAACAGTTCACCACAGAAGCAAGTGGTTCGTGCGGAGTCGTGGATATCATTCCATAGATCATTGCCAACCAGCATTGAAACGTAGAGTGAATTTATTTTTTATGTGTGCATCAAAGATACTTTAATGATGGAAAACAGTTTGTTAACTTTTGTTTGATTGTCTATAATAATTAATTCTACGCGTATTTCAAACCCGTTTTTATGGTTTTCATATCGCAGAAACACAAGCACTACTCTGAACTTTTCAACAGGTAATCTACAAAATATGGAAATTCGAAATTCGGAAGTATGGAAATTCGAAATTATACGTGTTTAAAAAGTATGCAGATTCATGGATATAATATTGAGAACAATTAAAGGGGATATATGAACCTCTGTTACCTTGGATTGGATCAAATATTCATCTGTTCAGAAATGTTGTTACTGTAACTACCTAAAATATTTTATTATAAAAACACTTTCAATTTTGTACTGTTTCCTTAAGGTAATATTCTGGTGTCAGGATTTTGAAGAATGAAATACTCTCTTCAAAATATATCAATTTCTTCGAATCCGTTGATTACATCCCGTGTTCCTAAGTTATACCATGAGCAGGATTTCTATGTTTAAAAAAATTCAGGCGAAGTCGTTAAGAAAAACCTGTCTTCAATCAAGAATCTTTCACGGTAAAATGTCTCAATTTTTGGTTCAGAAATTTGTATCTCATAACATGTTTTAGATATTTGCTTATTTTCCAATATATTGACAGAACATCGGGAAAATTTTTTACATTAATATTTTTATTTAATTTTCGGTTTGACTTTCAATGCTATCCGATTTAGTTCTAAAATGCTTCTGGTACGTTAAATTTCAGCCACATTTTATTTATGTTGGATTAAATCTCTGGACAGCAAACCACAAAGTAAAATAAATATTTGCCAATCCTAGAGTTAATTTCGAAGTTACGCCTCTTCTTTAGTTTTGTACACATCATTTCTGTCTCAGGTATCTTGTCTCCTCTAAATCGTAATTGTAGATTGTATTCTCAACACCACTTTATTTATATTTTGTCCGCTCAAAACGTCCCTACTTACATTATTTCCTTCTAAGTAATGTATTCGTTAAATGTAATATTCATGAACTTTATATTTATGTGGTAATTATGAACAAATACAAATTACAAAGTTATGGTTGATCGCACACTGAGTGTATACTACGGTGTCAAAAACTTTTGGAAAACACATCTTGTTTTAGAGTTATATAAAGTAGATAGCATACATATAATTATGATTTTTACAAGAATATATTTAATCGATATAATATGAAACTTTATGCTAGAGAAAGAAATCATCATTAGGAAAAATAAGGTTAAATATTGAATCAGATATATTAAACAGATTTCTTTTTGAACTTCAATACTTTAATGAAGTTTTAAATCTTGATGGACGTAAATAATGTTAGTATTAACTACTTTTACTTTAAGATATTTTGTTAAAATATACAACTTATACAGGCGTAATAACGATTATATTATATAATTTTGTTAATTTGATTAACTTTATTATATTTTTGAAATCTCCTATTTAACAAAAGGGAAAATAAGAACAGTTATCACATGAATTGTTAAATGACACAAACACTCAGTTTCTTTGCAACAATATTTTCCTCATTTTCATCATAACAAAATGCATATTGATTACTCGGGTGAAAGCTTTGCGCGTCCTCGGAGAGCTTTCAAATATTTTCTGGTGGCATGCAGCAATTTACATCTGTATTTTTAGAAGATATACNTGAGAGCTTTCAAATATTTTCTGGTGGCATGCAGCAATTTACATCTGTATTTTTAGAAGATATACTAATTTGTACGAAACTAAATATTTGATGTGTGCTCAACAGGATAGATTTTACATATTATTTGGAACATGGTATAACACTGGATCGTGAACTGGCCTCACGAGTGTGCTTGTTAATATTTTATGGCGATCCACTCGTTTGAATTATTATCCAATGTCCATGAGATGTCATCGCGATGTGGAATATCAAAAACAAGCAAAGACAAAAAAAAATACATTTTGTGTGTCCCACAATTTCCGGCCGACTGCAACGAACCCTGAGCGACGTTACGAACGCGATACCTCATCTCTCTTTGAAATGAACCAACTGTTATTTTAATAATTATAAGGTATGGTTAACTGTTGTACGGAAATATTTGATCTGTATAACGTGTGTAAGTAGGTCTATAGTAATCTCTATCTTTATCCTTTAGCTGTTAATTTTATGTTGGTATTTAAAAGTGTTCATTTATTTTGCGTCAGACCTCATCTTACGTTATTATCAAAAGTTTTATTATTTATTTTAGTAATATTAAGAAAAAAATATAAACTTTTAAAACGAAAATGATACAAGCAAGTGTTTCGAGAAATGAGAAAAATAGTATATTTGCCACATTTAATTTTCCAGGGAAACCTTTATAAATATTTAATTTTGCCATGTCAGCCCAACAAGACAATCGTCATTGCAAAGCTTTGGAATGGTGGTATTGAAATAAGAAATATCAGAGATAAAGATAAAAATGGAACGTTTACATTTTAAGACGGGATACGTACAAGACGGGATGGATGTGAAATCTATTGCCATCATAAAAATATATCATATTAAATAGACTCTACAGTTTGTCGAAAAACGTCGTAAGCTCTCCGCATCGTCTATCGGTATATTTTCGTCCACTTTACAAAAAAATGCAAAAGGAGTTCTGCAAATATTCAAGCATTGGTAGCTCAGCTGAGCGGAGAACTTAATTTCAGAGACTGGTTTTCGAATCCTGCTCATGTTGTCAGGCTTAACCAATAAGAGCGCACTCACCTTTCTTCAAGACGAGTCTTTCATGGAAGTTACAGCGTGTAAGTACTGAAAGAAATGAGTATCACGTTAGAAGAAATTACGGTCAAGTTGCACCGCAAAACGGCGACATTTTTCAGAAGTTCTTCCGTTGAACGCAAGAATATAAGTCATTGCAAATTCCACGATTGCTTAAAAATACCATTCGATTTTCCAATTGAAATTTAATTGTGTAGGAGAAAAATAGGTAACTCAGATGTCTTTATAAGATGACAATTTCACTTATCTCATTGGTCGCTATGGTTGTTACGATGTATGGAATACGGAACATTTCCGTATGCTTAACAGAGTAAAATCTTTTTTTTATTTAAATTTGGGTGATCAACTATCTGATGCAAATCTCTCGATCCGATGTGAAACCGTGCAGTTGAGAAGTAACACGGTAGAGAATGGACGTCTATTGAGGAACAATTTGGATCTCCTTGATATCGAAGCGTGTTTCTCCCGATCGAAAGCAAAACTCTTCGGCTCCCAGAAGCTCTGATTGCGCATGCAGGTGCCCGCAGCCCCAAGTTACGATCGCTAAGCAGCCTTAACACTGATGAAGCCCCGCCAGAGACGCGCTGCTCGCTCGCTTTATGAGGGCGGCGAGCACAAACTTGCTAAAAGCCGTCATAAATTCGTTTCTGAAATTTTAAACTGCCACAGAAGCTGCGGAAGTGTGGGGGGAAGGGGGAGGGGTGCGAGTCTCGTCAGAAAACAAAAGAGTGAGAGACGAGAAAGTAGTGGGGAGGGGGTTGTTGGGGGGGGGGTTGTGAGAGAGGATGAGAATCAACCCTTTCTTCGCGTCCCCCTTTAATGAAACAATTATTTTCATTATTGTGTTCCGATCCTTAGTTGCGTAGTACTGCTTCTGACGTGGTAGCGCTTCATCAAGAAGCATTATGGCTTACAAGGCAAACTGGAATCATTTTACACTTTATTGACTTTTGTGAGGAATAGAGGAGAATTATGCGGAGTGAATGTGCGTGGAGTAAAATGTCGAGCGATACACATATTTAATGATAACGAATGAAACCCGATGAAAAACGTAAGTGGAAAAATAGTAAATTTATATTTTTGTGGATTTAATGTAAAAATTTAATACGCGAATTCTTTGTCTACCCCAAACAAAAAATTGGAATAAAGTGACTTTTTATTGCAAAATTCGAGAAATTTCTCGATTTGGATTACGGTTTCATAATAAAGGAGATTTGATTGACTTAAAAAATCATAATTAATAGTACTTAACTTTCATGCAAATTATATCGTCAAGGGCAAAGCGGCAATGGAAGAGCAACGATATGTTGAGATATGTGAAACAATTGAATAATGTAAAGTGAATTTCTTGAATGCGTGTTTTGTTTATGAACACAAACGATCAGTTATTTAAGATACAAACTAAATAGGAGAGATACAAGGATTTTCTTCAATTTAAGAATTCTTCGTAGTAAATGTTAAGTTAATGTATTAGAAAGTCCATGTAAATATTTGTAGTCAGTCCGGGATACAGTGGGTCCATTTTGTACTATTTTACTATCTACTATATACTACCCAAAAACTATTATTTTAATTTTTATAATTATTTACTAAATTAATTAAAATAGTTAAACCATATAAAGTAAATTAACTAAATACTAATTTAAATAGATTACGAATATGATCACATATCCAAGTAAGCGTAAATTCTATGACTATTGGAAAAATAATTATAGATGAAAACAAGATAATTGTCGTGACGAGACCAAGTGATGTGAAAGAAATCTTTGAAAATGAGATTGAGAAATACCCATCATGAAACATTATTCTGGGATTCAAAAAATGGATACGCTTTTGTTCTACAGTTTCCACGAATAATTATTTTTTTAATTCTTCATCAACACCCGAGGGTGACCTCAACGCAGATTAAAACGTGTTTGTGAATAACATGGAATGAAAATATCTACTTTACTGATCATTATATTGATTAATTAAAAGGGAATTACCCTAAATAATTTGTCAGTCATGTTTATGATATCTCTAACACATTATGGGTTATCATTTTCTCTGACTTTTTCCGCACGTTTAAACGTCAAATACAAAATTTGTTGATTGTAGTTCGAACACTTGTAGATAATACTACTTGTTAGTAACGTCTATCAATATTATATTATTAAATTAGAAACTTGTACGACATTTTTTTAGAAAATAACGTTTCACTTACTACGTTTCATCGACGGGTTTGAGACTTCAAGGTGTTCAGATGTTTCTCAATAATTTCAATACATTTGCATGGATACAAAGTATCTGTTCCACAAACTCGTCAACATTTTGGAAAAATTGATAATATAAAATTAGTGAAATGCATAAATTGCGACGACAAAAAACTTCCGCTACTACAATAAATAATTTTTAGTGTGCGTGGCTAATTGAGAAGAGCGTGGAAGAACGTGCAGTTTGGGTAAGCAGCATTCTTTACTGACTCACAACGTCTAGAATGACACCTAAATTTACTCAGTCTTCTCTAAAATGAGTATTTGTTCTATTTCGAGAGTCAGAGTATCTGGACTGTCATGCGGATCGCCAATAATCGGACCGTTGAGAGAAAAAAATTTAAAGGAAAATTGTTTGTTAGCAGGGAATATTCAGTCATCTTGCGCAGTATCGGGCCCATCCTACTGTATTACCTTTTTATCGTAGTAAGCTAACTGTAACCATTATGAACAGAGAACATATTCTTGCGTATTACCATGGAAAAACTCATCCCTCTAGATCATCATTATAGATCTATTACACCATTAATTTTTTAAAATGCGAAATAGTCATTTTGCCTTAAAAGTAACCATTTTTTTGAAATAAATATTATTATCCGATATTGGATTATCCGTGCTGGGTGTGGTACGAATTGACCCGGATAATAGGAGTTTTACTGTCAAAGCCAAACTATCCCACATCAGGCCCCGAAAGTACCCAATGAGTTCGCGGAGGTTAGAGCTTTGCAATTTCTGAGTCTCGGCTTTAGGAGGAAGAGATGTGACCGGCATCTCGTTCCTGATGGTTTGACTCTAGGATAGACTCGGTACTCATTTTTCAGCATGCTGAGAAGGCCTGGGAGTCAGTCTGGATGTTGGGGTGTGATGAAAAATCCCCATCCCCACGGGAATCGAACATTCAGCCAGCAATTTAGCGCTCTACCCACTGAGCCATGCTGACACCTTGACGTTTTACCTCCAAAAAATTGAGTTTTATATGTATTGCAGAATAATTATCATTTCTTGTTAAGACAAAAAGATAGTAAATGAAGGTTGTATGAAATTCCTGCCAGGAAACGGAGGAGCATACTTTGTGATACAAGAAAATCATGTAAAACAAAGTTCATTTCCATCAACCTGTTTATAAGTCATACAGTCCGCCCTAATGTGCCCTGAGGGATGGCCTTGGGATACCTTCACGGCCTCAGCACAAAGAGGAAGTGAATGTACTAATGCCAAGAGGAGGAGAGAAACATCATACCCGGGCAGCTTTGACCTTCGGGCAAGGTATGGTTTTCATTTTAATGAAGTGTAACCACAGTGTATTATAATGAGTGGTCCTAAGAGCCATTTTAGTTGTTGAAGTATGAATACAAAATCTGTTTCTGGATATAAACCTACCTTCCGAACCAGGAGCTCAAACCTTAACGAAGCATAAGAGGGTTAATAACAGATAAAAAACAGAATTATTTAATTCATCTTTGGCTTAATAAACAAATATTCTGTCTTGATAACAAATAATTCGAAATATCCTGTGGTGATTTATCTACCACTCTAGATAGATGATGCTTCACACGAAAAAATATTACGTGCTCGTCTCATTTCTGAAAATGCATTTCACAATGAAGTTACAAAGAGTGTTTGAATTTCTAGTTATCTTCAAGTATTTAAGAGTCCATCACCTGCAAACTACCCCTTAAGAGTAATGCGTGAACGGGGAAATGTACTGAATGAACTTGAAGAGATTTATCAAATATGAATACAACAGGTTTGGAGAACATTCATTAATAATGAAAAAATACTATTTATTTTATCAAGAATTAATGTTGGGCTTACATTAAATTAGAAAATTCACTGGTATTCTTCACTGGGAGACATATGTTTTAAATGCAGTTAGCGTAAAAAAAATGGTTGAGTTGCACGTGTTAAATACATTATTCTTTACTAAATAAACTTGATATTATTAGTTTTACGAATATTTGTACAATGTGCATGAGAGTATTATCATTGTTATAATTCATGGAACAAGCAATGTCCAATGAATGTAAAACATTTTGAATAGTCTCGCACCTTTTGCATCGAAGTGGAAACATCGCAAACGAATTCCACGATGAAGACCACTTACCCCAACGACCGTATCACTCTCCAACTCTGTTTTCATTCCAAATCTCCTCTCTTCTTCTCTCTCTCACACACCAGTCCGTGATAAAATGAAGCATCTAAGGCGACGTTAAATAAAATAAAGGAACGTCTGAGGTTATTCGAGGTGCGAGGAAGCGGGAAAGAGGAAACGGAAAGTTATTAGCAGATGCGGCCTCTCCGGCAGCCGCGTTACTTATAGATGACGGGAGACTGCGGGCAGGGCAGCGGCGATGTTGGCGGTGAGCACTTTTCCGCGGACTCTCGAGGACTCCTGGTTCGGCGGCGTAGCGTGGTGGCGGAGGCGGCGGGCGACGACGGGCAGTGCTCGGGCCAGCCAAACCCACGCCGGACCGACCGCGCCGCACTCTCGCGACTGACAGAATTATTAACTAGCGCATGCATTTTTAAATGACGCGGGGCGCGAAAATTGTAAAGTCTTTACTTTGTGCGTGTCTGGCTGCCGGGGCTTCAGCCGAGCTCTGGGCCTCGGTCTTTAAGCTCCGCGGCGGCCCCACCGCCGCCGCCGCCGTCGTCTTTCGCTGTCCTTGCGGTGACCGATGTCCACGCGATGGAGCGTGTGAGCATGCACGGTACATCCCACGATCGTGAGGGAAAAAGTTGCAGTGACGTCATACAAGTAATGGCGGAAGAGGTTGAGCTAGTCGCTTACGAGGTTCCGGTGACGGCGTCGGAGGACTTCCTTACCACCACCGCAGTCGGCGGGAGTGATTACCGGAATTAAAATTGCATTCGCTCTTGGTGCTAATTCTTCTTGTGAAAACACTTCTACCGCCAGCGGAGGTGGCGACGAAGAAAAAGCGCCTTCGTTTGTGGAGTGGTGGAAGGAAGGGGGGGCGGAGGAGATGGTATTACCCTACGTCTCTTTGCTGCGGTGGCCGTCTGCCAGGATCATTAACTTGGTCATAATTTCTGGAAATTCGTTACTCATTCGCCCCACGTATTCTTCCCGTTTTCTGCTATGTTCAAAGGGAGAGCGGAGTGAGAAAAGGAGATTCGGGATGACAATGAAAGCAATCGCTTTGAGCTGAGGGAGATATTAGATTGCAACGAATTAAGATTCTTTTATGACTGAAGATTCATCTTACTGTTACTCTCGTAATAAATTACAAAACATTTCTTTACTTTAAAAATAAAATTTTAGGAAACACAAAATATTTGGTCAGCTCATCACACCTTTATTTACTTGCCATAGTAGTACATATTGAGTCATTGTGTTTAAGACAAATCTAAAAAAGCATCGCAGTATTGTTAAAATAAGTCAAATTCCATTAACGTTTTAAACATGTTTTAGAGCGTCACATTTACATGGAAAAATAACTATATATGACATTAACAATGGGATAAAAAATAGACTAAGAAAAAAAAGGAAGGGATATAAGAAAGGAAAGAACTCATTCATCCATCACCATTCATCCATCACCATTCATACAGCGGTCCTTGTGTTAATGCAACTCCGAGACCAAAGAGGATCGCAATGTATTGGAGAACGAGTATTTTGTTGAAATATTCCTTACATTATTATCAAGGTTATTCCAGTTTGTCCGCCTCGATAGAGAAAGAACGAGAAAATTTCTGAGTTTTGTGTCTGGGAATTAAAAGAACTAATTTGGAAGAAGAACGAGTATTTAGTTCATGTCCATCGGATAGAATTTGGAAAAAGGAATGGAGATAGTCTGAAGTATTTTATGAAGAAAAAGGAGAGAATAGAATTTCCGTCGGTCTTTCAGTTTCATCCGACCTGCTTTCATGTAGTAGTCGGTCAAGTGATCGTATCGTTTCAGTCCGAAAGTAAAGCGAATGCAGGTATTCTGAATCTTTTGAAGTCTGTCTGCGAGAGTGGAAGGGATATATTGGTAAATAATGTCACAGTAGTCAAGATGAGGAAGGACTAGTGACTGAGTGAGGATTTGTTTGAGGATTATACCCACCGTCCTTTGACCCGTGATCGGTGTTGATAGGATTGGTCCCTCGCTTATTCCCGGAGAGTAACTTAGTTTATTATCCCCCATATGGTCATATGGAGTTTGCAACTACTTTTTTGACAATAAAGCTAATTCATTTAATTATTTATTCATAAAGTTATCTCCTCGAAAGATATCGAATAACGTTTCGTATTCTCTAAATGCTTACTCGTTGGCCATTACATAAACATAGTATAGCGAGAGTCAGATAAGCATATTCAATGAAATGTAGAGAAGAGAAAGCTCAATTCTGTTCAGTTCTTGTAAGATCACTTTCACATCAAATGTATAATTATTTATTTATTATTTTATGACATAAGGCGAGATTAAGACCATGATATCTGCTCTTTCATCTAACCGTCACTTGGGTAGGGTAATTGGGAAGGAGAGATGTTGGGTTGACGGGGAACTTATGGTTCCGAACCGACATTTGTCTGGAGTAGGTGAGGGAAACCCCAGATGAAAACCTCACTTAGTTCGGCCGAGCAGGGTTTGAACCCACGCTCTACCGCTCAACGGTATCGTGGAAGCGAAGATAGCATAGGCAGCATTCTATCGTACGTGACTGATTAATTTCAGAAATCCGTAAGTGATCGAGGTTGAAAGATTCTTAATTTGGTTTTAACTTTCCTTCGCCAGATTTTCTCCTCTTGACTTGTGTCCAGTGTTCAACATCTTCTGGAATAAGACCATGGTGCAGAATATGACCATGATCTGTCTGTGATAATACTATCCCGTTAAAAAAAACACCAATCGATAGGGACCTTATATTAAGGTAAAAAAGTCTACTGATGAAATAAAGTTGAGCTCTCTAATTAGATATCATCCAAAAGTATTTGGTTGTAGAAACTGCGTTTGGTTTAAGTACATGATATAAGTCCATTTTATGTAACAAACTTCGTGGAAACTTTGCCTTAAAACACATACTTGGATAAATAATTTCATTTTTGCTTCGAAATCTAAAGCGTACTAGACGAATTAAATATAAGTAACAAGTCCTGTATTCTCGGTACGTGTTCAAGAGAAATTGTCGCCATGTGCTTTCAGAAACGATTCTAGGCAAAAATTAGTTTATAACGGACAGCTCCCGTGGATACGTGTATCTGACATCGCTGCTATATTATAGAGAATGAAGGTGAAATTTAAGCAGACCTTACATGTGCATTGTGTCATGCAAGATCGTACCGTTGAAAATGAACCGTTTCTTCTCTGTGTTAGAATTAAAACCAAGAAAATGTGAAAGATGGAAACAATTTTCAGTTCGATAATAGATCCTAAACTGAGATGTAACATTTTAACTTCGTTTTTACTTTGCAACCAATGTAGGTAATATTGACACATTCTTTTATGTGATGCAAAGGACACAAAAGTTGTATAGCACTCGGAAAGAAAATTTATAAACAATCAATTCCCGTCAATGATGTCTTTTATGACGCTACCATCTGTTTTCAACAATATAAATATATGAATAGAACGTTCTCAGTCATGCGCATACAATTCTGGCGTGTGGGCAATTTATGATGTTTAGGCAACGAATGTTGACTTCATCAGGGTTTTTCAAGGGAATGATGACGTAGCTAATAGTGTAAAGGCTTGGACTAAAATGGTGGGAGTTTGGAAGATTACTTAACCTAGTGATTTTAAATACGGGGTGCACGTTTGTTGATATCATATTACTGATTTAACCAGGGAATGGTCAGGGGTGACATGTCCACACCTGACATGATATTTTTATAATACAAAGTGTTCATAATAATAAATACACAGGTAAAATATTAGCTGCTTAGATGCGAAGGAAGAGTTTTTTAAATGTTGAAAATGTTAAAAATTATTATTTCAGTAGAAAATATGTACTGCCCTGCTCTAGGAGAAGATGTAACGTAGCATTGCTACCACGGAGTGTAAATATACCGTGATTGCTACTGATACGCGTTTTTATACTCCGTGATCGCTACCGATTGCAAAACGTACCATTTGATATTATTGTCCTCTTCACTGTGGCGTGTTCTTGTCATCACATCTATCCTCCGCCAATTTTTATTCTTAGAAAGAGTTTTACTGCACCAGGTAGAGTTCTGCTTTCTGCATTTAAAAAAAAAGTCTAATGTTAAAATTACGAAATTAGTAAATGAATTTAACATATTTCCTCATAATCCATTTTCTCTTGTCATGAGAACTGTTTTTGTTAACACTTATAAAAAATCGAAGAACTCAAAATAAATCGTTAAAACCACGAATATCCTTTTTCATATTTTTGCGATTCACGTATTCGAAAGACTGATCGAGTTATGACTTATATGTTACTGACAGTTTAATTTTTGATGAGAAATATATTTAGGACTAAAGGTAAAAGATCGAAGTCGCTGTTTTAAGGACACACCACCGTAAGTGAAATGCGCGACTGTCGAATCTCGAATTTCTTTGCCATCTCCTGTCTCTGAGCGCTGTACAAAGTTTCTCTATGAGTAGTTTCGTTTGACATTTTCAGCAATTAAAAGAAACAACTTCCAATGCGTCTTAGCAGCTAATATTTTACATGTGTACTAATTATTATGAACATCTGCTTCTATAAAAATATCCGGGCAGGTTTTGACAAGTCAAACCTGACCATTCCTTCGTTACTTGAACATTATGAGACCATCAAAACATTACGTATTCCCTATGTACAAATTCACTTGGATAACTCACACTTGGATAATCTTTCAAACTCACTATCAACTATTACTCACAATATTGAAGCTAAAGATAAAGTAAAAAACTTAAAATAACCTTTGTCTTAGCTCTTTTGTGATATTATGAGTGGTAAAATGGTGTTGAGGTGTACATTGTGATGTGTGAGTTTGGAAGATGTTATCCTAATGAATTTCTAGATGGATTGCACATAAAGTTTTGATGGTCTCGTATCATTGAACTAAGCTCTGATGAAGACAACAAACCTTTCGAAACGGAGCTGTATTAAATTACCTAAACTCAAGAATCATATGTATAACATAATGTTTCTTCGTCAAGTGTCTTAATAAGTCTTCGTACAGCCACATATTACCTTGCCAGGAAACGCAAGTGACTGTTACGCGTTCCAATTTGAATTTGCGGCCAACACAATTTAATTCCGCGCGCAGCTCGTGGTCGCGCCGCACCGGTCAGGACGGCTGAGCGGGTTGCAGTCGGATGGGGGCAGGGGCAGGCGTGAGACAGCGCGCATAGGGAAGCTCCGTCCATGCGCCCATGGGCGGGCGGGCGGTTGCCGCCGGTGCTGCCGCTGCTGCTGGTGCCTCGGCTGCTGTAGATTTGTGGCTGGCCCAGCACCTGTGATCAATAATGCATGGCGACTGTGGGGTCGCGCCGCGGGTGCTGGCGCGCTTCGGACGCCGCTGCAGCAACAGCCGCCGCCGCCGCCGCGCGCTTAACGCAATTTGCTCCAAGCCACCACGGAGAGGTGCTCTGCATGACTCCGGTCCTACCCACCCATCTGTCGAGGCACCCATCTTGAGGTACAGGAGAATGTTGGGGTTTGTATGGGTGGTTGTGGATATCCACTTTGATAATTAAGTGTGGTAAAAAGATTCCATTTTACTGGATTCCATAAACCCTCATTTTGACAGTAGTTTCCCCTTTCATAGATAATTCTTCATATTACGAAATATAATTTTTAAATTTGGTCCGAATATTTACTCATATTCATCTGAACTTGCCAGAAGTCGAAATTCATATAGATACAAATTATTTCATTCAAGTATTGAGATGAATCTTTGGTCATGAGTTACAAATAAATCCAACCGACTCATACTGTTACAAGCGCAGCTAGTAAGGAACGTCTAAATACAGCAGGGCTAGCAACTAGAATGATTAAGAAGAAAGTAGGACGACCCAAAGGGTCAAAGAATACTAAACAGTCACAGAACAGAGACACCAAACCTCCAACGAACATGCAAAATTTGTCCAGGGAGTGAAGAAATATTGCCACGGAGAAGCAAACGGCATAAGACACTCGAATGAACAAGCCAAGAGGCAACTACCTCGAGCTATGGATTCGCCCTATATAAACTTGTTCAAACAACGACTCATCAGCCATCTAACCGAGGACTGGCAACGATGACCAAAGCTCCTGGTTGACCAAAGGAGCTCCGTTCACATAGTAGCTCGTGAACATTGTTTTATATAGTATTACGTGTGACTAATATGTTGTTTTAATCCATTTCAGTCAAGACAAAATCTATATGGTGATCCACTCCACATCATACACTGTGGATACTAGATCAAATCTCTCTGTGTACTGGTAATTGGGAGTAAAATTTCCAAATGGTAAACATGGTTTAATTCATCACCCGAAACCAAGAAGGCAACAAAGTTCTTCTCAAGAAATACATTCGATGCTCTACACTGGACCTGATTACTATTCAGTGCTAAATATCAATCTTCACTGCATAGACCAATAATATTGACCACTTATTATTTGGCCACGAGGAGAAGTAATTCAGCTTAATTCTTTAATTGTTTATTTTTCAATGTATGCCCAGGATACAGACCACATTTAATAGACATACATATCACGATTTGCTATTTCAAAGAATATCACTCAGTAATTCTGCTTCTGTAAATTTAAGAATATTTCATATCTTTTTGTATTTAATATAACTTTGCATAAAAGGTAAATTATGCTAAGTTGTATCTCAATTTTGTGTGTAAGAGAAGTAACTCTGCATAAGTAATTATAAGTTAATATTTCTTAATTTTTGTAATAATGTAACTTGGTAGAAAAGACTACATTCTGCCAGTTCATGTATCAACTTTGAAATCAACTTTAAAAAAGATAATTCTGTTTCTGTAACATTAAGTTTATAATTTATTGTTTACTATGTTGTGAATACCAGAGGAATCTTTGTTAATAAATTTTTATTTGTTTTCACAAAATGAACACATGTGTTGTTGATCCTTACTTTTAATCTAACGACTGGGTATTGACTCAGTTTCCCTTATGTTGGAGTTTAACCGTCCATAACACATACAGTCAGGGTTGAAAAATTATTTTACTGGAAAAATATCTTTCCTTTACTAATATGTACTCGCGAAAATATCTACAGAAGATAATTACGTGAATCCTATCGAAGATGCATGAGAGATTTAGTTTTGGTTTCATTGTTTCACATGTAAATGTTTTGTTAAATGTAGAAGAATATCTCAGTTTCATTGTGTACCTGCCATTTCAGATGTTTTTTATAGGTAAATAAAGCAGTGAAATGAATTTATACGTTCTACAAAAATCTCATTTCAGGAGTGGGTCGAATCAGAAAGCAGACTTTTAACTGAAGGACTCCGATAGTGGATCGTAATTATTTTTACTTGTCCAGTGTTATCCACTTTCATACTCACTCTTGTTCCACAACTGTGTCACAACACGACACGACACAACACGACACCGGTTTGCCGTCGGTTCGCACTTCGATTAACGTCGTGTAAGTCTACATTGGTCCAACAATCCCCCAATTGTGGTCTGGGAAGAACCCACAGTCCCTACAACCCCCTGGACTACTTCGGCCCGATTTCACCAAGTTCGTTTTATGCCTTAAATGATAATCTGAGTAGTAAATCTAGATTATCGAAAGGCGCGTTCCATCAACTTCAATTTACGTGAAAATCGCGATGTACTGTTAAACACCCGGGGACCCTTCGATTACCATCGCAAATCGCGATTTTCTTCAGTACTGCAAGATATACGGCGTCCATTTTGTTTGTTTGCTGTGACACGATTTATAGGTTATGTCCAGTGGCGCGAGGGTGACCCGCTGCTGCGTGAGAAACGTCGTCTGGACAGTGAGCGGTAGCCCAGGAATTGGTCTGATGCAGACATAGTTCACTACAAGCCATGAAAGATTTTGTCATTCTGTCAAATAACAACGACAAAATCTTTTACTGCTTGTAAGACCTTACATTGCTTGTAGTTGAGAGTAATTTTTATGGTCATAAAAGCATTTCACAAAAATGAACTGAACGATCCTGCTCCAAAAGTCAATCGTTATTAATTTTCCGTTACCGAGCTTCAAGTGATAATTCAAGGTTTGTCTCCTTGTCTTTAGCGAGTAGAAAAACTCAGAAAATGGAAGATACGAAAGATGCTCCTTTCTTTCTGAATCCAACTCCCAACCCCCACCCCCCAAATAAAAAAAAATCACACATTGTGGATGGTAAAGTTATTTATTATTCGGAATTTATACTGTACACGGAAAAGTATTTTCAAATATACGAGTATACAAAATACCAAATGATCTTTCTTGCAAATGATTCAACGTTAGATTTGAGGCAACTTTAGACAGAGTTTCGGGTTTCCTATCTATAATGTGAATTTCCATAAAATAATTTTCGGAGAATAATGAGGTAATACCGTAGGAATCATATCGGAGGATATTTTTGGATATATTGCCGCGATTCAATTACTCGAAAATAATCATCATGTTCCTAAGACAAATTACACCAATTTTCACTGCTTAAAAAAGCTCATTTGTTAAAATTACAATGATATTAATTTTTAGTTTCTTTTATACGGACATATAAACGTATTTCAAAACATTATTCGTTAATTGTAAAATATTTTCAATAATTTTGATCGAAGAGTGTCTGGAACCGTTGTATAAAAGTGTCATGGATATAGTGTTATATTACAGATGCAATTTCTGTAAAAACATTCCAAACTAATGATGAAGGCAATTTTTTTAAATTTCGCTCGAATGTATTTCATGATTCGTCTTACATTTGTAGTGTTAAGGTTTATTAATCCATTTAACTAACAGAACATATACTGAGTTGCTTTATTTGTTCCGAGTTTACTAAGAAGGACGAGTATTACATTTACTTTTAAGCGTAGTTACAGAACTAAAATTATTATTGGTTTGTGAACTGGCGCTTATAAACAACGCTGAAAAAAATGTAGGAACTTCCAAGTGGCAGACTTGAGGGGGCAAATTGAAGTATCAATTATTTCGGACTGGTTGATTACTCGGATCCACTCGGGACACAAGGAGAATCTAAATGTGTAAAAAAATACTATTAAAAATTATTTTATTTGCATATCAATTGAAATTAATAATTGTTGTATTGCAAAGTATTTGTACACTTACGTACTTTTACAATCATAATCTTACGGTCTATCCTTATTCACGGTGCTGTTAAATCACGAAGAATCTGTCATTTTCCAGTCGTGAATACTCAAAATATGTTGCAGTGTGCTAATTAAAGTTATTCTGGTGTAGAGAGATAATTAAAGCTACAATATACATTATTTCCTACTTATGCCTCAGAAATAATGTGTTACTGATTTTCGCCTTGTGGTATTAATTGTTTACTCACTTGAATAAAGTCGAAACAGTTTTGTGTAGAACTCTTTGCCAATAACATTGATGTAATTGCTCTGAAAAAAGAACGTTTCAACCATTTCATAGAATAAATTTGGCGATTAAAGGCAAAACAAAAGATGTAAAATGTAGTTTGTGATGTAAAATTGTATTTTAATGGTTTTCTCATGTTTAGAAAAAATTTTGGTGAATAGTTTTGCATAAAATGCCCCGGAACGTAATTCGTCATTTCTCGAAATTACCACGTCATTAATAAAACATGAGTCAAGTGCAGGAGGGAAATTTTACGATGCCACAAAAAATGTCTCCTCTGCCTAAGCGAAGCCTGCCACGTTTTCCTCCCTCTCTTCACTTTAGAGAAGAATCTCCCACGTGCGGAGCAATTCTCCTCTAAGATGTCTATTCACGCGAAATGGTTTCTTGTAGCTAACTTCACAATACCGATACGTTGATCGTGTCACGTGAGATCAACACTTATAATGTGACATTTTCTGAGCTCAAAAATTTTTGGATTCACTTATGGATGGGTTTATTTTCTCTACCTCAGATTTCTTTTCTGAATTTATTTATTGGGTGACGGTGCAGGTTATAGGCATCTGAAGACAGGAACCGGAAATGAAAAACCTTCACAAAATCTTTTTTCACTCGAAACTGTACCGAGACACTATTATCAAAATATTCAAGAACCTCTGCCCGAATCGGAACCGGAAATAATTGCGTTCTTCATATTTTCCGTTAATAATATCTGAAATTAAATATGAGCGTGATAAAAAACGTTTTGAGTCAAACATTACGCGCGTAATGAATTATTTATGAAATTATTGCCGGTAAAACACGCGGTTGATCGTAGTAAAAAATTAGATATACTTAAAATTTTTCGACATAATTTAGGCAAACTGAGTACATGCATTATTATGTGTTTTATTTTTGTATATTAAATAATGATCGAGTTCTTCAACTAGACACTAACAATTTGGCGTAATAATTACAATTGAACATTAATTTCGTAAAGCATCAGTACCGGAACCCAAAATAAAATTTTCCGGAACCGTAAGTACTGGAACAGGAAGCGAGAAATTCAAGACCGACAGAACCGGTATCCGAACTCGATCCAAATTGTAATTTGGTTGGGTTGCATGCAGGTGCTGTGAGACACACATGGATATATAGCAGACAAATGATTTTGTCCTTTACATTCATTATATGTTTTGGAATATTTTGACTAAGCGATATCACGCGAGCGCTTTACGGGTGGCTGAGGAAATTGATTGTACGCGTGTGCTCCCTGGTCCGTTAAGTACGGTACTTCACTTCACTGGGTCTGCACGGGAAGACATTGAAGCGTACTGTTATAGCCGGCAAAATCGAATTATCATACTGGTGAGTATTCATATCGGCTGGCATCGAATCGGCGACCCCCCCCCCCCCCCAATGACATTCAGGCCGTTTCTGTCTGATTACACTGTTTTGTTCCTTGTATTTCAGATTATACTCTTATTTCTACATCTTATCATTCAGCACACTCAAGGCAATGAGAATCGAAATTACTACTTACATGAGCATAAGACCCACACATATGCATGCCCAGCTTGGATAAATTTTGCCACTGGCAATGTTAACATCATTTAAATCTTCCAAAATAAATTTCTCCGAAAACCACTTAACGCACCATTGTGGCCAAATAAACGAATTCCCACTGTATCTCCCTTCTGATGAATCTCTCCACACAATTCTATATGTTACTTCCTTCGTGTCCAAGTACAACGTATTTCAATTTAGGAAAACAAGTAAATATTCAAATCAGAATTAAATCTCGATTTCTGAAAGATACATTGAAACCTTCTAAAATTTATTATCTAGAAAAGTATCATTAACTCCACTGTANCTTTTCTACCACAAGGGAACTTAAATAAAGTACTACAAAGAGGCTAAATCATGCGCTTAATTGTTGCACATGCTGAATGAAGCACTCATTATCACGTTAGGAAGTTTCCTCAAAACTTTCTGTATACTCGTAATTATACCCGTAAGGCAGAAAAAGGTCGATCCAAAAGTATCTACTTAAAAAGAATTTATTTCACCAATAATGGTCGAAATGGTTCCTTGCTTGAGGGAGTACAATATGCATTTCAAACTCTTCACTTATAACAATTTTTGCACGAAATAGTTTCCTATATATCAAACATTTCAGTGCTCTTTCTCAGTACATTATTGATAACGCTGTCATCGTATATACCGAAAGCCCAAAGTATCGAAATGAGGGAGCCTATTTCCTCACTCTCCCAATAAAGTGGTGGGTAGAGCGAGCATTAATAAGGACTTTTATATGGAGGTTCACTCTAATNGGTGGGTAGAGCGAGCATTAATAAGGACTTTTATATGGAGGTTCACTCTAATTGAGTTTGGCTTTTAGAGACCCTTCCTTGCATACATGGGTGTCCCTCAAGGCTCCTTTCTGGCTCCTTCCTTCCTCGCCCTCCCTTGCAGCTCTCCTCGGCCATCCGCGTCGCAACTTTTAAAAGTCATATTAACATGGCGAGGAAAGAATTTAATAACTCTCCGCTCACGAGTTTACGGCGAAGCACCTCACCTTCCTTGCCCCCCTCCCCACGCGCCCACCCCCCACTCACGGGCAGATATGATTAAAGCTCGTTGCACGGCGTTAAACTTACTTCACTCAGAAATTATATAACTTGTAGCTAATTGCTAAAGTTTTTGTGTGCCGCTGACACCCTTCTTAGCAGTACCCAGCGTGTACTGGTCTCTTAAGAAATATTTCAGACAGAAGTCGTAAATGAGGTGGCTTCGCGAGGCTACATCGAGAGGGATGAGTATGATGTGTAGCTAAGGAACGGTATGCTCTTTTGAGGGTCTCCCACACCAAGGACGTAGCCAAGGAGTTGGTGCTAAGTTCATATAAACATTCGTATGTTGAAGGGAGGTGCTTTAAATAATTTTTATGTACTAAAAATACCTGAAAAGTTCTATTTATATTTTTGAATGTCCTAATATTTAACAAAAAGTTATTGAATTCTCAGTTTCCGTGGGAACTCTGACACTCGTGGGAGATATTGTGGTGTTAATTAATAGTACACAAAAGTAATTTATTGGGTTTTGTTTTCGTGACATATTTTACTGATCAGTGATAATTTTGTTTTTAATAATGTCACCAAATTCTTCAATTTACTTATTTTATTGCAATTTGTAAGACTTCGAAAATAATCATTAAAATTAGTATGAATTTTTTATATATTTAGTATTAAAAGATAGTTTACCAAAAAAATATTATATTTTCTTTTGGTTAACTACCCAATTACATTGCGACAAGGAGTACGTTTCAAAGATACGACTGATATTCTTATTGAGAAATATTTTAGGTTTTATGGGTGAATAAATATAGATTATTATAGCATGAGTGAGACACAATCGTGAATACACTTAAATCGATTAAAATTATGTTAGGAATTAATTAATAAAGGCGTTTGATTATTGAAAATATAATTATTTCTGATCCTCTTTAAAATTGAAATGGTAATATCAGGATAGCTATGGATGGTTTAGGGCATTGTAGTGTCTACAAACTACTTCAGTGTGAATTAGGAGAATGACCGCAATATAGAAATTGAAATAGTAATGTCGTCTTTCTAATCATAAGCATAACTTTCTTGGGCTTCTAAACTAGAACAAGATATGTATGAGGAAAAGGGGTCTTGCAGGATTGAAAACTTGTCGTCTTGTTACAAATTACCCGTCCCCCCGAATCATACCAGCGCTGTCAAGTGGGTACAACATTGGATATTCCTGCCATTAACTGAAGACCATTGCACTATTTTCACCTCATTTTCATAGAATTCATAAAAGACAGCACCATAGTCAGTGTGTCACATGATATCTTGCATGGGGTGTCATGATATCTTGCAAAATATCCGGTATCATCTTTGGAGTATTTGGAAATGAATGTGTTCACTTATAAAAAAAAACAATTAGGTAACTTTTTTCATCAACATACTTTGACTTTCCAAAGAAATTGAACAAGAAATCTTGTATTGATTAGAGATGTGTGCGAGTTGTTTCCTAGAAATATTTTGTCCTTTATCCTCGCCAGATTTAAGTGGTCAATGTTGACATGTGATGTATTTAGTTACAAGGAGGTGGAACTAGGACCTAGCTGTAAGTAAGAATTTATTTCAGTTTACCTTATACTATATAAACAAGATCAGTGGTAATATTCAACTAATTTCATACAACAATTCAACCCAATTTACAAACGGACCTTTTTAGTAATAAGTAGATACGTATGTAACTTGTTTTTTAAATTGTATATTTCGAATAATATTCTGCATTTTATTGTATTTGTATGCATTATTTGGTCTTTAGTGCATATCCTAGCCCTTTTTTCTAACTAAAATACATGTCGTTGCTCCTAAGGAATCAAAATGTTGAATTGAAGTATAGTACTCAAAAACTAGATTTTTACGACAGTATAAGCTAAATTGAAGTAATAAACATGTAAATTGTGATTGTTGCGAAATATTAACCTATAAATTATACTCGTGGGATTCAAACAAAAATTTTCAAAGATATGCACTATTAAATTAAATACAAATTATCCCACGAGGTTAAGATTCTAGAACTGGTTTTTCAGTATGAAACATATGCAAAATTCGAACCTCGGTTATAAAGAAAAAAAGAGAAGACTCTCCAAATATGAATTAATTATCTGTAATTCCGTTATGTATTTACACATGTATAATTTATTCTTAAATAAAGTACGCTATTTGAACCACGTATGTTTGCTCCTTTTAAACCGTGTAAATAACGCGCGCGAGAGAGAGTGCTGACCCTCGAGGAGAAGTGAATACGAATTTTCGCCTCTTCCGTGCACAAACAGCGTCTGTATTTATTGCAGCGCTCCTTTGTAATCCGCGTGTTTAAACCGTCCCTCCGAATAGCGAATTTGCAGCGAGTTAGATTATTTGGCATCATTGGGCCGGAGTCCTCTTGCCTTACGGCGCTCGAGCACTTCTTTCAGCCGTGAGGCGAGTCCCGACAGACAGCATGTGCTACGTCAAGCAGAAGGCCGAGTAATTAATAAACACTTGCGAACAGGAATTCCCCCCTGGCTTATGCTCTTGCATTTTTTCCCTTGACTTTTTCGCTCCCTGCGAAGAAAGCAGTAACCGGGTGTTTGAAAACTGCAAGGGGATCTTTCAATTAACAAGTGAGGGCTACCCGGTTCCTCCAGACCCTCACATATAGACTTAGCGAAACACCCCCGTGATAGGAGGTTCTTACGCATATTAATTGGCACACGTATCTTCATTCCAGTGTGTTTTTCTTTCGTTTTTTTTTCGACGGACGCACCGTTAAATCTTCCCTCCTCCGAGCGTGCATGTTAATAGGTACTTAAGAGCATTAAATACAAAAGAAGTCATAAAAGCGAAGGAAGGATACGCGCTCTGAGATGACAACTCGGATTCCGCCCGTGTCTTCGCACTTTTTAATTCGTGTCCCTCGCAGACGAGGAGATGCTTTGTACCCAAGTTACGACACTTTCCGCACGTTTTATATTCTTTTACACAAATGAATGTTCTTTCTTCGTGAAGCAAAAAGAAGGCTAAATGAAATTAGTTTTTGCCTTAAGACAAAGTGAAGGGGAAGAAGATATAACGTCGCTTTTAAAACTTCGCTACAACTGTCATTAAACACGGGAATACTTTTTTTATAGTAGCGAGGTGGAATGAATATTTAAGAATGTTTCGGGGAATTAATTCTGATTTGATTAAACTAATATCCACCTGAGGCTCTCTGCCTGCTTTCTTCGATGTTTTTCGCTCTCTTTACGTCAGGGGTATTATCTTTTTTTTTTGTTTTTTTTTTTTTATTTGGAAAGGTGGAGAGTCTAATCAACAAGAGAATTCGCGAGAACAGTTTTCTTCTGATAATTCTAACATTTTTATTTGTGAATTCTCATGCACTCAAAAGCTTAATAATTTTTTATCGAGCAGTAATTTTTGTTGACTCCTGAATCACACAGCTTAATGTAAAAAGGAGACAAAGAATAAAATATTTTTTACGCTCTCGTCAAAGATTTAGATTTTAATGTAATATTGCATGGAAGGTTGTAACATTTTGTACTTGTTCCTTGGTTAAACACGTAAGGGTAAGCCTTGCATAAATTAAGAATTCTTTAAATGTGATTTGCCTAATGTAATATTTCATGTATCCGTACTAACACGCAAATGCGAAATGCAAAGTGTATCTGTATGTTTGCTACCTTATCATGACTAAATCACTGAACTGATCGCAATGAAATTTGACAGGAGATAGTCCAGGTGTCCAGAATGATCATAGGCTAATTTCTATTTTAAAATAAGTGGAAGATGTAAATGGTTTATTTTAATGTGTGTGGAAGATACAAGATGGTTTTTGACGATAAATGTCCATGATGTCGGGTGAGAAATCCACTATAGTCTCTTACAATACCTGAACGATTAGATATGGGTAACAACTATGATTGGCAATATTTTTTCCCTCAAAGAGTTCTACAAAACCATCCGCGATATCATATGTCTGTCTACAGAGTTAACCTAAATTATAAAAAAAAAACGTTATTAAAAATAGAAATAATTAAATGCTTCAATTTATGAAGCAAAGAATCAATCATCGTCAAATTGAATGCTTTCTCTGTTTTGTGCACTTAACAAAGATGAAAAGGTCTCTAAATCGTTAAATTTGGACAAATAGTTTACATTTTACAAGACTTTTAATCAAATGGTGCGGGCTAGCTTCCACTGGTGTGTCATGCCTCTCAAGCGAAAATTCGACCTGCACGCCTCCCGAAGTGAGAGATTGTTCAACTTGAGATACTGAGATGAATAGATACACTTCCGATGTTAGATTTGGTTACCATTGTGGTTAGAGGGTAACCAGCCCAAGACCTCCCATGGTTGGAATACGAAGGATGAATAATGAGAAAATGTTTAATCGAAAAATACGAGTTAAATCCATAAATTTCGGGGTCATCAGATAAACAATGACATGATTCCGCATGAAGTTCAGCAAATGTGGGGACAAAATGACTCTCCGAAGGATTAAGTGGTGTGCTAAGCGAAATTTCGATTGGTTTGTTTCTCTCATATGTGTCATTCCAGCCATAATCGGCCTAAAATTTACCCGACCCGTTCAGATTTTGCTACTAATTTTCCTGGCGGCTTAGAATATTGTATAAGTAAGGAAAATAATGTTTATTAGGTTTTTATTAATCTGGTTTTGCTTATATAATTATTTTCTCGATTTTCCTTCAGCGTAAAGAGTACAGAACCGCGAGTTAAATAATCGGGAAAATTTCGATCAAACCCGCTTGGAAATTGAATCCCACTTAATCTACTGATTGTGGACACTTTAATTTTATGGAAAAAATAACCTTCAGCCACATAAAATGGCAACATACGTTTAGAATTTCAACAAAAATGTCAAAATATCATTTTTTCGTTAAAAATTTTTTTTCTCAAATATTCCATCTCAGAATTTAATGAAAATTTATTAGTTGAAAGTAAGTCTAATGAACTCTAATTCTACCAATTTATGGCGTGGGAACTTCACAACTTTAAATGTTATAGTAATTGAAAGTTAAAATTTTGATTTTCACGTATTTGAATTCCTTGCTAACATCACGCCTTGAAAACCAATAAATGAATTATAAACAAACACTTTGATTTTTAAAACTTTATAAATTTATAAAACGATTTAAATTTTGAAAATATTAGAAGAATCTATTTGAAAATTGAA
>NNCF01127279.1:594588-605940 GCA_002313205.1 Laupala kohalensis
CTCATTTATTTATGAAAACTCCTTCAACATCTCACCATCACCTAATAATTTGGAAAAATAAAAATTTTCAGAAACCACCAGTGGTGGAGAACCTACTACTACAAATAATGATCTCTCTAGTTTTACTGTTTAACAAATTGAAATATCCCAGGACTGAGAGAGATGTTGCATTTTGCGTGAAGAAAGAAGACACGAAATGCGGAGGAAATTGGGACGAGTCTAAATCAGGATTAAATCAATAACTAACTGGCAAGCTTGAAAAGCGAATGGATTGAAGCGATTTCAGCTATCTTGAATGCACGCATCGGCTTAGGTCCGAGAATGTCATCGTATACTCCGAACACTGGAAGTTACTTTCACCAACTAGAAGTACTTGAAAGGCAATTCTTGTCTCAACCGTGCTTTACTGTCAACAAAAGGGAAATAATATAATTTTTTGGAATTTTACTTTTACAAAAATCTGGTAAAAGAAGCACTCAGTTAATGGTAAATGGTGTCCACCATCTACACGGAACTGCTGGCAACTGAAGAGTTGAAACACAGAAGTAATACAATAGGCATGATAATGAATCCATCGTCCATATTAATATATAAATACGCAACGCGAAAGTGTGTCTGTTTGCTACCTGATCACGACTAAATTACTGAACCGGTAGTTTGGTAAGGAGATAGTTTAGGTGTCCAGTATGAACATAGTAATAATAAAAGTGCCTTTATTTTGGCGAGACTCAGACCTTAACGTCTTCCGTCGATCCATTTTAAAACATTTACATTTTAAATACAATATGAAAATTGGGAGGGTCGTATGTACATATAAAACTGGGAAGCAATACTAGGGACCATCCCGGTAAAACTTTAAGCGATTTGAATAAACCCAGGAAAACCTCGATCAGGATGGTTGTCCCGAACATGGGTTAAAAGCAGCAGTAACAGTACAATATAATTATGAATATACAAATAGAAAAATATAGTGATTACAACAAGGATATCAAAACAAATTATTACATAAGGACAATATTTACAAATTACATATTATAATATGATTATTCCTTACTAGATACATATTACACTGCATTTACAAATTATACATTACATAAGATCATATGAAGCTAGAGTACTGAAAGAATGGAAGAGAGATAATGTAAAAGTAAAGAAGAGAAATAATAAAAAGAGTATAAGGAAAGAAAGACAGAAGGAAAGAAGGACAGAAAGAAACAAAGAAGGAAAGCATACAAATAAAGGAGAAAGAATAGACAGAGAATGTGGGAATACTAAAGGGCATTGTTTTTCATCCACTCTGTAAGACGTCGCCTGAAAGACGAGAAAGTTGATAGAGATTTTAGTTGAGCAGGAAGTTTGTCCCAAGAACGCATTGTGTGTACTGTGAAGGATTTACTATAAAGAGTTGTGCCATGCCGAGGAATAGAGAGGAGATGTGAGCCTTGCGCGCGATCCAGTTTCAAAAATTTAAAACGTTTCGCTAAAACTGTCAAGTGTCCATTTTTCATTATTTTATAAAGAAGAGATAGGCAATGCAGCGTTCGACGTTCTACGAGTGTGTCCTGGATTTTTTTAATAATTGTCACATGGTCAAACTTCCTGAGATCAAAAATGAAACGAATACATGAGTTCTGAGCTACTTGTAATTTACGTTCCTTTTTTCTGTCAAGTCAGTGAAAAGAAAGTCCCAGTGATCAAAGTGCGGCATGACAAGAGACCTAACAAGCATTTCCTTTCTTCCTGTTGGTAAAAGATCACGTAGCCGTTTTAAAGAGTGGATGGTGTAGTAAACTTTCGTCTAGTTGGGTTTCCCAACTTAGCGAGCTTTCAATATAAATTCCTAGATTTTTCACGTGACTGCACCAAACGAGAGAAGTCTTATTAACTGATATATTGGGTACTGAGGGTTTTCTTTGAACCAAGCAATAGGCATTGTGATTTAGTTGGATTTAAGAGGAGACCGATAGATTTTGCCCATATTCTGAGTGAGGTGAGATCTTCGTTAAATTTTTGCGCAATTGAAGTTATGTTAGACGGTTTGCCACTAATATAAATTTGAAGATCGTCGGTATACAGTTGAAATTTGCTATGCTTAAGAGATTTGTTGACGTCATTAACGTAAATTAAAAAAGCAAGGACACAGAGGACACTTCCTTGCGCAACACCACGTACCGTTTGAACAGAAGATGTGTTCCGAGTATTTCCAGATACTACAGTTTGTTTTCGTCCTGTTAAATATTCCGAAAATCATTTTATTGAAGGCCATCCGAAACCTAAAGTCTTCATTTTTGCAAGCAAAATATCGTGATCAACTGAATCAAATGTCTTGCTAAAATAGAGAAGGACAAGAATAGTTACATTTCCCGCGTCAATTGAATTTCGAACATCTTTTAACATTCAACAAAGCGGTTCCTGTACTTGTACCTGAACGGAAACCGGATTGACATTCATTAATAATATTTTTGTGATGGAGGTAGCTCTCCACTTGATTTCGAACAACTTTTTCTAATATTTTCGACAGAGTGGGGAGAATACTAATTAGTCGATACTCATTTGGTTTTGAGGGATGCGATGTTTTGGGGAAAGGGTGCACCAAGGCAGTTTTCCACGCGGTAGGGAAGCTACCACTGGAGAGTGAATAATTGATAGTATCCGTAATAGGTGAAACACAGAAGTAACTACATAATTTTAATAATCTAGCGTTTAATTTATCTGAGCCCGAGGCGTTTGATTTTAAAATCATTATGATATTCCATACGTCTGCGTGAGTGACGGACGTAAAATAGGAATGATTTTCGAAGTAATTCTCATCATTTTATAAAGACTTGAACACTTTTAGCTTTAAAGATTCATAGATGCACGATGTTTGGCCTACGAATTAAGTATTTAAAGTATATAAAGGTATACAGATATCGAATGAAGTGGATGTCTTGCCCAATCCACTACTTTTAAGAGTTTTCCAGAGTGATTTACTATCCCGGTTTGCACCTAATGTATTATGATAATATTTAATTTTTTCGTTTCTAATTTTTTTGAGTAACAATACTTCTTAAACTTTTGTATAATTTGATGTCTTCTTCCTCTTTTGTTTTTCGGGACTCTACGAACGCTGCATCTCTATCCTTCATTACCTGTTTGATTTCGAAAGTTAATCAACGTACTGGCGGTCGAGTTACAGGGGCTTTTTTAATGGGTATGTGTTTGTCAATGTGGTTAATTAATTGGTCAATAAAAAGCTTTACTTTGTTGTCCAGAGACGCGTCGTTGTAAATGTCATGCCATGATATATTTAATCTTTATTGAGAAAGTTGCACTGGTCTAAATTCTTAAAATCACGATGCTCTATTATTTTTGATACGTACTTAGGACATTTCAGAACATAAGAAACATCAATTAAATCGTGCTTAAAGATACCGGGAACTGGACTTTGCCCATATAATCGAACCTTTTCCTGGTTTGAAGTAATAATATGATCGGCTCCAGAGGAAGAATTTTTAAATTCATACCATGAAATAATATATTAAAGTTAATTGCGTGTGAAGAATTTTCTTTTGTGAGATCACAGTTAAAATCACCCATCACGATTATAGAATCAAATTTAGTTGCACAAATTGAGAATAATTCATCAAGCTCATGAATATTAGGGTTTGTATATAACCGCTAAAAGGCATTTTTTGTTTTTTAAAGTAATTTCAACAAAAAGATATTCGACTTTTCGCATAATGTCGTTTTCAGAAGGGAATGCAACTTTGCATTTTAAGTCATCGCGGATAAATATCCTAACTCCGCCACCTCCACACATATTTCTGTCAGCTCGTAAAAGGCGATATCTGGGAACATTGACCAATCCTGAACTTAAAGAATTTTTGAGCCATGTTTCACTTACGAGCAATGCGTGGAGTTCACAGTTAGATAGGATTCTAAGAACTTCGGAGTGATGACACAGAAGGGATGCGCTACAAATATAGTATGCGGAAAAGGATTACGAAGGGCGTTGTCTTGCGAAACACGGGTGGCAGCCGAGGCAGTTTCTTGGAAAAGGGTTTGGGAAGTTTCTAACGTTTGTACAGGTCGCATGCAGAAAAGTTCTACTTAAATATTTCTGAGAATTCTTAAGGGGTGTACATGCGACGAAAACATTCAGAGAGGTTGTGGTGCAGTAATATTGAGAATTAATCCAGTTCACACAAATTGAATGTGTGTCTGGAAGAAGGGCAAATGTTTCAAATTTTTAAAAAAATTTGAGTGGAAAAAAGACACATGTTACATGGTAAAAAAGTAGGAACCGGTTTAGTTCCCCGCATGTGCGCTAGAGCGCAGCAAAATGCAGCTCTCGTAGGAAAAATAGTGAAGAAATGCCGGAAGAAGAAAATATGTTACAAATCACCTAGATGCTGCGCGTGCAACGTTGTGCAAGTGTTGAGTCGCAACGTAATCGTGCGGTGTTTGGTGGGAATCAACCTTTACTCGCCATAGCGTTTCATCGTTGTTTATCATTCGTTTTTGTTTATTGCTGTGTGTGCGAGGTTATAAAATGTCACTCGATGACCCAACTTCTGTGTTCGTGAGGGAAAGTCACAACATGTTCCGACCGTGGAAGGCTTTTCAGCTATTCGAATACAATATTCAGTCACCAATATTACCCCAACTTTACAACGAACCACTTCCCATTAGTAAGGAAAAAAGGAAGGACTTGCTTCACATGGTGCAGTTTTTGAATAATGAAGAACATAAATTTTTTTATCAGGACCTACCGTCTGTGTAATGAAAAAAACGTCGTGTAGCAGAGGAGTTCTCAATGTTTAATGTGTTTTGCTTTACATTTTCTTACATGTTTCATGGAGTTTCAATAAAGATTTTATATTAAAAAATCGTTATAATTTCTATTATTATGAGTATGTCATTCCGGAACCACCGTGTGTTGGGATAAGGTCATATGTTACATTCAATCTTTATTGACATCCTTCGATTGCAAGCTTTCTATTTTTGTCCCTCCTGTAAAATTTTTAATTTGTAACGTATGCCCTTCTTCTAGACACCCATTCAATTACTAAAAGCTATAATATCGAAATGATGAATAAATAATAATTTTCTTTAAACTTTGGAAAATAATAATTGGAATAAATAAATAAATTTTAAAAAAGGCAAGGAATAAATGCTGAACAGTAATTTAACGTCAATATAAGTTATTTGAAAGACCTAAGTAGTAAAATAGAGGTGAGGGGGAAAAGTTCTTCGTTAAATTACTATAGGGTAAAAAACGGAAAGAGATAAAAAATAAATGAAAGAAATTTAACAAGGATTTGGTGAGAAGGAAAGTAGTTCACTTCCATAAGGGAATGTTATAGATCAGTAGAGAAAAAGGATTCAAAAAAGAATTATAGAAAAAGGACTAGAAGTAGAGAGAAAATAAAAAAATTAAGAAGAACAATACAAAGGAGAAAAAGGAAAAATACAAACAAGAAAATTTGGTTTCTCAAGTTTGTTAAAAAGAGTACAGCCGAGCGCACTGCTAGTTAAGTTTTGAGAGCTCAGCCATAGTTTGGATTCGGTGGCGGGTCGTTCCTTTCTTTACTACAATTATGCCATCCTCAGTCCATACATACGAGGTTGCGCAATGGCAGCCCGAAGAACTTCCAGCATACATCTCGTAAGATCCTCCCGAATCGTAATACCAGTCCCTTTTAACTGACGTTTTGCGCGAAACACTTCTCGTCGTTTCCTATCACAAACAAATTTAACCATTATTTTTCCCTGGATCTTCGGACCAACTCTGTGACTTCTGTCTATGTCACATAAACCAAGAGGTACACTTATCTGCTTAGCGACATTCGTAGCCAAGATGTCCGTGTCCTCCTCCTCCGACTCTGCGACTCCGAAGATACGCAGCGAGTTGGTCAGTCCGCTCCTCGAGTTGGCGTTTCAGATCAGTAGCTTCCTTTTTAGAGGTATCTAGATCCTTTTTTTAGTTCCGAAACCAAATTGTTATTAAAATTTATCGTTTCTTCTAGTCGCTTACAGACTAGCTCCGTCACTAAATTGGCTAACGTATTTAGAACATCTCCTGTATTTAGTGCCTGTTGCACTGCATTGGCAATGTCAGAAGAAACATGAGATCCACTAACAGACTTGGCAGGTTTGGGAGGCATTATTAACTTATTTATCTCTGAAAAACGAAAAAGGAAAAAAAAGAGGCTGATTTAACAATAGATGAGACAAGTGAACACAACAAAGAAATCGCACTAAAAACTGCTATAGTCAATTAAAAAAATAATTTAGCTGACAAACACAGTATTTACTGAGAAATGTGTACTTATCTTATTACTGAAAGTAGATGATGACACTGCTTGCCCGTCGACTACCTGCAAAGCCGGGAGCGCTCGGAGGAAGACGCTCACGCGACGACGGTCATGAGACGACATAGGCCAACTTCTTTTCAAAAATGTGTGATAAGGTAGATAGAAATTGTTTTTGACGATAAATGTCGATAAAATCGGGGAGAAGAACAGTTTTATTTGCTTACGCTGCCTCAACACTTAGAGATGGTAGCAATGTTGTTTGCCTCAAAGAGTTTTCAAAAGAGACCGCGAAAATCATGTCTATCTACGAAACTAACGCAACTTTTTGATAAACCTTTACTAAAAATAGATGAATAGTAGGTTATTGTTTTGCGCATTTAACAAAGATAAAAATGTCTTTAAATCGTAAAAATTCAACGAATAGTTTAGATTTTAGAAGAATTTTAATGAAATGGTGCAGCCCCGTCATGCCTCGGAAGCGAAAATTTCCGCGAGATGGTATGTTGTAAAGAATCAAGTTTTGTTTTAAATTTGTATTATTATAAATTTGAAGTATTAGAATGATGTACACATTACAAAACCAGTAAGTGAAAGTATTTTGACCTTACAGAATAGAAAGATTTTATTTTTTCCTGTGTAAAAGAAGATTAGTCTAAGAAAATTCCCGGACAAGACGGGTAATCAGCTAGTAGAGTTGTAAAACCCCTGGAATAACTGTTGGGAACCGGGTTTACGAAGTTCGTAAATCAATAAATAACAAATAAATTAACGTTGTTGAAGAAATTGAAAGTATTACGTAATCGAATGTACTGGTGAAATTCTTATTTAAGAGAATCAGATTTCACTTTTATTACTTACTAGCAGAACTACCCGGCCCGGGATTTGAAAAGAAACTTAACACAATCATTAACGGAAATTTTAATACAATACACAAATAAAGCGCAATAATATACTTACTTCCATTGTTAAATAAACATATAAAAACTACTCCAAAGTGCATTCAAAGAAGAATTGGCACTGTGAACTGATAAAGTTAATCTTACATTTAAGTATTACAGTTAAGTATTAAAACACCGATCATCAGGTCTAGATTTTTTTAGCTCACTTTACCCGCCGTTGCCCGGGATACAGAAATAATATTTAAAATTCTTTAGTTTCCACATTTCTCTTCTTTCGTGTCATTAAATTAAAAACGACGACGAAAACCTGCAAAAATGCTCACAGTCTTCGCTATTGTATGCTAATATGTACGTAATTAAGAAATATTTTGAAGATTAGTGGATTGTCCGCCTCACGTAACGCAATTTTGAACGCTGGCGGAAACTTTACCTCCGTAAGTCAAGTCATGCGAATGAATATACACATCTGAAACTACAAGTTTACTTGCGTCAACCCTGAAGTAGAGTCCTTTGAATTTTTAAATTAATTTATTGATTAATATTTTTTCGATTCTCATACCACAGATATTCCAAATAATTCATTTTTATTAGTATAGATTTTGTCTCTAGAAATAATTTTAAATGAAGGATATGAAAACATCACGCATTGTGCATTTATGTCTCCAAAAAGGATCCATGTTCAGTACTTCTCCGGTGGGAGGTGTTAACTCCATTTGTCCGTATATTAAACTACTGAACCATTTTATACGTGGTTATACATCATTAAATGTGAGGTAACAGAAGTGGGGGGGGGAGATTTTCTAAATGACCCACGTGTTCCATTTTTATCCATCAAACTCGTCATATTCATCATATGTTCGTATATGATACAACTTATGTGCACCATATCAGGGTGTTCCAAGAGTTTCTGTGGATATAAACACTAATTTAATATTATGAATGTGCATAATATAGCTAAATTAGCAGTGTAATTTTATGTTTTATGACATTTTGAAAAACATTTACCAATAAATATACTAATTATGTTACGCTGAACGAAAATGGGAGAAGGGACCAAGATTGGAACGCGGGACTTTCATTTTAGCGTGCTACCAACTTCCGAATCTCGGGTCGTCTTCCCATTTCATTTAACAAAACATCTGTTACCTGGCGGTGTGGTTCATTGCAATTTAAGAGAATTCTGTATACCAGATATATCCCAGGAGATCATAATATTCATAATGATGACAATAAAAAACAACCAAGAAATTTTAGTGGAAAGAAGTTTATAGTCAGTTTCGTAATGGGATACTGGAGGGGAAACACTCTAGATATTTTTCTTTTGTTGCTGGAGGAAGCGTTCCTGACTTCTCCCTCAGTTCCTCCATAGCATTGCTAATGGCATCAAGGCTTTCTCCTAATTCTCACCTTGAGTTCACGGGAGGAGTCGGAGCTGTTTCCGTGGCGGCGTCGGCCCATGTCAGTCGGCATCGAACAGACGGGCAGGTAACAGCGCGTCGGAACGGTTGGTTGCGAAGGGGTGGAGGGGGGCGGGTAGGATGAACGGACGGTCGGTCGGTCGGTCCGACGGACAGACGAGTGGCGCGGTGATCCATCAGGCCTTGAAGAGAGCGTTTCATTATTCAGAGCGCGCTGTCGGGAATCACGCGGCACAGTCAGTCAATCACCGAAGCTGCTGCTACTCCCGCCCCCCCCCGCAACATCGAGGGACGAGGTCACAGAAAAAAGCTACCGCACCGTTCGGGAAGTGCAATGGATGTAGTTTGTCGTGGGAAAGATACGAAAATAGAATATCGGACAGATTGAAAAAAAATTCCAAAATATTTATATATTTATTTATTTATTTTATGCCTTTAGGCGGGGTTTAGGCCATGAGACCTGCTCTTCCACATAATCGTTGCGGACTTGGGAGAGGGACCTGGAAAGGAGAGATGTTGGGTTACCGGAAAACTTATGATACCGAACCGACATTAATCTGGAGTAGGTGAGGGAAACTCCAGCTGAAAATCTCATATAGTTCGCCTGCAGGGTTCGAACCCACGCTCTACCGCTCAGCGGGATCGTGGCTACGAAGATGCTAGCATTAGACCGCCGCTGTCGGCGATGGTTTGGTATATGTAGTTTAGCATATTCGTAGTCATATAGATGGGGGGGGGGCTTGATTACTACTGCCACTCCAACCATATTTGGATTATGGAAAAGAAATGCGGAGGTGTAGTGTTAGCGTCTTTGCTTCCTCGATTCCACTGAGCCAAATATCCTGGGTTCAAACCCTGCTCGGCCAAACGAGGTGAGGTTTTCATTAGAGGTTTCCCTCATCTACTCCAGACAAATGTCGGTTCGGTATCATAAGTTCCCCGATAATTCAACACCTCTCCTTCCCAATTCCCTTTCCCAAGTCCACAACGGTTTGATGGAAGGGCAGGTCTCATGGCCTGACCTCGCCAAAATACATTAAATATTAAATAAATAAATATCCTCCCGGCAGAATACTCATTGAAAGTAAATTCCAGGATATAGTATACACAGCCCACTGCAATCAAGGGCTCATTTAATGACTCTGAGCACGATATATAAATATTTATATATTTTTTTGTTATATGTATAAGTAAAGTCCATTTTGATTTGAAATATGGTTCGAACATAATTGCGAGAAAATCGCCCGTAGATTTTCAACAAGTTTACTGGATCCAAGGTATACTACTTTGCTATATTTACAATGTTAATGTCCAGGATTATTTATGTAAGCTCAGTAATGGCTTATAGTATCTCGTTGACTACAAAGCAACCTAAAAAAATCTCTTACAGTTGTGATTCTTAGTTTAATGTGTCAAATATGATATATTTTAAACCTTTGTGTCATTGCTACGCATAGTTTCCATTTTACTTGTTCTGCACCTGGTAAAATGGTTTTTGAGAAAATACTTTCAGGTACACTTCTTATCGATGATACTGCAGGCGAGTAGTCCATACATGTCCTCATTTCCATCGTTAGAAAACCAATTAACTTATTAGTACATCTATATTATTGAAAAAGTTTCATCTTTTATATTAAAACTATAATCTGTAATTAAATTTTGGGAAAACTTGTCTTTGGAGACAGTGGATGGATTCATTGAAACGGTTATTGGATACTCAACCAAGTCTAAAATCTCTTAAGGAAATCTTGTGTAATTGGAAATAAAAACTTTTTAAAAATCCTCTACTTTAGGCCTGTTTTAGCGGATATTTTTTAAGATATTGAATATTAAAAATTATGGGTTATTGGATAGTAATATGTCAATAATAAATATAAAAAACAACGTAGGTTAATCTTCGTGTGAATTGTGCCACATTAATTTATAAGCAGATATATTAGTATTGACAAGATTCCATATTTCTCTCAAGAAACCGCATTATTTGTAAATATGATTTGAGAAAGTATGCCTTGACTACCCAAAAACCATTTCTCAGACTCGGTTCATCCGCAGCCTCGTCAACCTGACCAAGTCTAAAATCTGTGGACGAAACGTTGCGTGATTGAAAATATCCACCAATGTAGGTCTATCTTGGTGGACGTTTTATAAACATATTGAATATTATAATGTAGAAGAAATTAATTTATAAATTATTGGATGTATAGAAAATTTATTAGTAGGAGGGGTAATCTTCGTGTGAATGTACAGTGAAACAGTAAACTAATGAAAATATAAATACGATCCTCCCAATTCTCATCGTGCATTTAAAATTTAAATGTTTTTTTTCTTCTAATTTTAAAGGAATCAGGGAAAGGGTGAGGGTAGAGAAGAACTCCTAGGCTTTTTTATGCGTACTAATTTTAAGTATAGGCGACTTCCTTTGAGTGTTTTGGTAAAATTGGGTCTATGAAGATATTGCTTCGTTTATGAAACATAGTAAAATAAAAACAAAGTAAAATTTTAAATGATTAGAAGAAAGAGCTGTCTTTATGGTCTGAGTATCGCCAAACTAAAGACACTTAACTTATTATTGTTGTTATTATAAACAGAGTAGTGGTGGGTTGTGGGATTTGTGTCAAACACAAATAGGCAGAGTGATCGTGAAACGCCAAGCAGGACTACTGGAATAGGCGAAGAACGGGGAGGGAGTGGCGGCAAAATAGTGAACGTGGCCGTGCGCGTGGGCGGGGGGGGGGG
>NNCF01127279.1:605968-698717 GCA_002313205.1 Laupala kohalensis
GACTGGCACCGCGTAAAAACAACAGTGGAATGCGGTGTGGTCGCGCTCCAAAAACACCCCATTTCCATTAGACCCTCAACCTCCCCGCAACCCTGTGAATGTTGAGAGGGCAGGTGAGGTGAGGTGAGGTGGGATGGCTGCAACGCGACCTGTGTCCGTCCGTTCGTTCGTCCGTCCCTGCGTCCTCTTGCCGATGCGGTGTTGGCTGGATGCACTGTCGTGTGCCCCTGTGAGTGACGGCTGCGAACGCACGCGTCCGCTGATGCAAAGCAAATGAAGCCGTCGAATGGGGAACGATGGGGGGAGGGGGGATGGGGGGACGTGGAGATTTTGCGACACGAGGCTCATGACCGGCGGAGTTACTTAATTTCCGGTTTGTGTTCGTTGCACTCGACTGTGAAGCTCTGTCGCGGGTTGAGCCGCGTCACAATCGCTTTTATTACTATATATCAGAAGCGCAATACGAATCAAAAATTGACGCGTGTTTCGCAAATTCTTGGGATGTGAGGTAGAAGAATGCGAGCGTACGGGAAAATTTGTGATCGCTCAAAGGTCAGTTATGAAATATGCTGCTACCCAGCGACCTTATAGGTTTCCACGAATTGAAAGTATTAATGATTATTTTCAATACTTGAATATTTAAGCATAATTTATCCTTTATTTATTTTTTAGAATGTTAAAAGTGTTCCGATATTTGCTATATGCATATTAAAAATTTAACTTTCTTCTTTACATTTATTTCAGAACATATCTGTGAAGTTATCAGTTAGATTTGCCATTAGTGACTTTTCTTTTCTGATTAAATGCACGCATTGCTACTTTGGAATTCCATTATCAAAGTAGTAATAACACGTACAGTAGCATACACAGTCATGTGGCGAAAATTGACATAACCATTTTACAAATGTTTGAAGAAAGAGATTTCGACTAATTGTCACATTCAGAATATTATGTAATATTAATCAAAATTGTTCATTCTCAAGTTATATTTAAAAGATGTATGAAAACTGAAATTGAATAAATTATTGTAGGAAATAAAAATTTAACTAAAAATAAAAATGAAGTAAAAATATTACATTCAATTAGAATACAAAGTAATTGAGAGACCGTAAGAGTACACTGTTATAAGTGTATATTCCCAACACTTATGTCAATATCTTATGACTGATACTTGGTTAAATGTTGTGTATCTGAAAAATGAGGAAAAACAGTTTATTGTCTGTTTAGAGAGATCTATAAATACAGCTGCGCAATTGTAACAAAATGCGTGAGCTCAGAATTGCTTTAAAAATGTGGGAGACCAGAAGATAAACTTCTCGTACTACTCGATAATCCTATATAACAACAAGAGAAAATTACGAGAGGCTAACATGGTATCCATTCCACAGTTCAGAAGATTATCATAGATAATGTTTGCGTAGACCATCAGAATGTTCTCGTACTCGTATATAACAGTGCAATTGTCCAACGCAGTACAAGTCTACAGATGATAAACTTGTATTAATCAATCGTGCAGTTTATCATTTCGAGGTAGTACATATTTTAAGTATTACATGTTTATAGATCAAGTGAATGAAGCTAAAACTTAATTCATATAATGAAATTTTAGTTGAATATAAATGTTTAATACCCTATAAATACCAACGGAAGAGAGTTCCATGTAATGAAGTCTCATCTAAATCCGAAGACTAATATAACAAAATGTTGATGTATAAAATCGATCTATTTTTAAAGAAGATTTTTCAAATCAAATTCAATGCAAGTATTGTGAATACCTATGTGCACATCACCCAGAATAGCTTTTTGTGTCAAAGTGAGTTTTCTATAAATAATTGCGATGCAACCCGCGTGTATCGATCTGTGGACCGTCATCGTGAGCGGGAAATTGACAGCGAACACGTTCATAGCATACAATCCTGCATAGTTCTTGTCATGAGAACCATTATTCAACCCAGAGAGAGATACTTCCGAAATTTATTGCGTGAAATGCGATTCCTCGGTCCATTAAATACTAACTGACTTCCTGGATAAAAAAGTAAGATTATTTCGTTAATTTAACTTCACGGCTTGTCATCATTCAAATTGTAAGTTTGAAGGACAAATAATATTAAACTGAATGAAGAAATAGAACAACTAAACACGAGTACATTTATTTAATCTGTAGAAGCGAAAGATTTTTCTCCGGCGTAGTCAGCTTCGTCAAGTTACAAAAACAAGAACAAAAAACCAAAAGACATATGAGTTCATAACTATAATTTACAATGAAAAATGATATGGTTCATTATATTATGGTATTATTTTTGTTATATACTCATATAAATTTTATTTCTTTGTAGCTTTACGATGCCCACTACGTCGGCGAAAAAGCTATCGTTTTAATTGTACAGAATGTGGTAATTTATTATAATAATAGAAAAAAATATGCTGAAAAAAAAAATTGAATTGGTATTCTCCCTTCAGTTCCATACAATTTAAACCAAGAGTAGTTCATATAATATCAGGAGATACTCAGAAATAACGCGAATCATACAATTTCACCTTTTGAGTTATCACAACTGCAATTAAAGTATTTTGTAATAGACTATTTACTTATTGCATATTTATGATAATACTTTATATTGTTTTCTTTGTCATTACAGGCCTTACCTAATTCGTTCTTTCCATTAATGCCGCGTTTTTACGATGCCAATAAGCCAGTCAATAGTTGACCACCAATGACTGGAAGACAATAGTTGGTGTCGTGGTCGGAACTGGCTTGATTTTAGAAGAATTGGTATGACAATGAATTGTCCTGCGGAGTAGATTCTAGCCAACTACTGGCGTCCAATACCACCCACGTGCCTCCCTTTCCACCACTTCAGGCAGCGTTACATGACAACTGACGTCAACTCGTGCCAACTACTACCACTATACTGGCCGCACCTATACGCTGCATCGTGTGGACAGACAACTGTTGGCAATCTTATAACGTGGCATTTGGTCACAGCATTTCGTGAAAATCGAGTTAATTTCCCTTTCCTTCGACGAGTGACCAGTAATATTTTAACCATTCGTTCAATTTCTCCACGCTTGATTAAGATCCATCAAACGGTATGCAATAGACAACAAATCAAACATTCAAACAAAAATTCAACATATACGAAAATTGGTAAAAAGAATAATTGGGTAACTGATGAAATTTAGGAAAAGAATGACGAATAGAAAAAAAAAGTTCTTTGAGCATATTATGAAAATGAATAATAGCAGAAATGATATGATTTTTTGCTCATGCCTGTAAAAGCAAAAAACTGAAACTAGTGGATTCAAGGTATAAAGAAAGATATGCAGGTATTAAGAAAACTACATGTGCAGGAAAAGAAATTACATGTGGACGAAAACACGAAAGAGAAATCTACTGGAAGGTTAGGAAGGAGGCAGAAATCAAGAAACAAAAAAATAATTTAAGCATTGGGTTACTTTACGTGGTTCTCAGATGACCTAAGAGGAGCCAAATAATGATGAAATCGTTTTTCTAACATCACCTAAAAACAAGAAAAAAACAAAAAAATATTCAATTGAAAGATATAGATTTTGAAAACAAACCTAATTGGTTAACAAAAGCAATTGGTTTGCATTGGTTACGGTACAAATCGCCAAAGAGTTGTCGTTTTTTCAAAAGATTAAACAACGTTCTTTTGCTAATCATACTTGAATAGAGTGAACCTAATGATTTGAAGGCTTATGGATGCTGCTTTCTTGATGTGGATGAAGGAACATCGGAGAAAATATTCTATAATTACTATAAAACTGAAGAAGTAATATATTTTCCTAAATGTTCGTAATTTCATAAATGAAAAAGTAATATATTTTCGTAAATATTGGTGGACTGTAACTCAATTCTTACAATATAATAAAATTTTTATTCATAATACAGTTTTTATGTGTACATGTGAATATTTTATCAATATTTTCCCAAGAAGTTGCTAAAAAATGTGAAGGTAAAGTGAAATATCACCTGAAAATTGAGGTCAAAAGTTCTCAAGTGGGGGCTAAGGAGAATTTTTATTGTCAAAATCGGATATAAGTTTTGTATTACTTTCATCGATAATATTAATTTGACCAGTGCGATTTATTTGCAATACTATCAGTACTCAGCATACGAAATTAGTGTACCATTGTTATTACTTCGAAATATCCTTTTTTAGAAAACAATAAAACAAAATTTAAAAAATGAACCGTATTTAAATTGGAATAAACATTTTTCCAAAAGCAAACTTTCATTAGTTCTTTATGATATTACATTTTTAAATTTGGTTTTCCTTATACTTTATTTATGCTAGGGGCATCGTCTCACCCGGGCTGCAATAGCAAAGGTTTTTCCCAGGTCAGTGTGTCGTTGTAATTAGTGATCCAATGCATTCTTTGAGGGGAATTCGCAGTGATATCCCATTTAAACGTAGTATAGTGTGCCTGGTATCATCATATACATTCCGGTCAGAGCATTTAAACTTCAAGAAAGGAAAAAGAAGTTTGAATGCTCTGACAGGAATTTCCCCAGAAGATAATGCCGCAACATAATGGGAGTATACGTTTGCAAAATATAGGCGGCGGGAAATACGTGCACTAACTACGTTGAATAAGAATCGGAATGTGTAATAGAATTTGCTTAGTTGGGAATTAAGATTATCAAAGTGACAATTCCATTTGAGGTTGTCTTGAATATGGAGACCTAAGAATTTTGTACTCGTTACAGTTTTAAATTGTGTTACGTTTAAATAAAGAGAAACCTGGGGTAAAGATTTTGTGATACTATTGTGAAATGACGTAGACACTGTTTTGTCAGTGTTTACAATGAAGTGATTTGCATGGTACCAAGCGGAGAGATTAAACTATACTTTTTGAGCGTTGACGTGTTACATAGTAAATTAGTGTCATCAGCAAAAAAAACCATTTTGGAATCTGATGTGGAGGATGATATGTCGTTCACATACAATAAAAAGAGTAAAGGACCGAGAATTGAACCTTGGGATACTCCGCAAGTAAGTGACTTTGTTTCTGAAAGACAATGCTGAAGTACTTCATTTTCTGTACTAACTGTTTCGTAAGTGCTGTTTCGGAATCACTGTATGGGAGAGCTAAAGCATTCCATTTCTTATGTGATTGTGTTTCATCTCAAACCGATTGAAGTATGATCTTTCGATGTTTTGTTCAACCCACTTTGGTTATGTAATATTTGTTCCTTTTTCATTATTAGATCTCACCAAGCAATATTATTTCTGATCAGCAAGACTCGGATTGATATGCACTGAAATCAAAAGAATTTGCACTAAAGAGTTCAAAATATTCACATACAATATGCGCTTGAAAAGTCCAAAATATGCACTAAAAGCCTAGTAAAATGCACTAAAAATTTCGAGGTATCCTATGAAAAAACAAGTTACGTATAGTATCTACCTATTACTAAAAGTGTAAGTGTAAATTCTGTTAGTTAAATAACATCACTGACATTAAACATGTAAATCCTGACGGTTATAGTAATTTAACCTAACATTTACAGACAAAATCTAAAAAAATATACATGTATATGCAAACAAAAATCTTTAAAAATAAGCATTTATATACACCATTAAATTCAATTTAAATAGACACACGAGGTTAAAAATGTTAGAAATTAATTCCTCATAGACATAGAACGGTAGGGAAAAAATATGCAGAACTTGCAAAATTAGTATCTTGAAGTTGTCAAATCCGTGGACTTTAAAATCTAAGTTTCAACAAGCAGTTTGTCTTGGTTATCCGACTATTATTACTCCGTGCTACGTGTTGATGTAACCGTGCTGCAGCTTTCTTCAGAAGTTATAAGGTCGCTGGTTGCGAGATCAGGTAGCGTGCTTCAGAAGTTATAAGGTAGCGTATCTCGACTTCTAGATCGTAAATCTCTCACACCAAATTTCATCATCAAAATTAAGTTATCAGCTCTTATTAATAATAAATAGATCACTATTTTGATAAATTTTTGACATAAAATACTTAGCAACTTTAATTGTACATCGAATATTAAGGAAAGGGTTCAAAACAACAAATTGACAATAAATTAGTTTAACCCCTGTTGGAAAAAATAAGTCACTTGAATCTCCCGTAGCCAGTTTTAAACCATCATTACACTTCATGTTATATTATACTTTGAAAGTTATGGAAATACATATTTACAATGGAATGATGTAGAAAAAAATAAAATACATTTTAATTGCATTAGAGGACAATGACTAATGTTTAACAAGCTGAGAATATGATCAACTTTTTTCAAATCAAAATCGTGACGGATCTGTTGATGTAGACCAAACTAATGCCCTTAGAATTAGGATATCTTCTAAATTTCTAGTGCTTTAAATATGTTCCATGATTATGAGTATTAAACTTCAACAACATATTTCTACTATGCCTGTCTTAACAAACCATCTTTCAAAACAAATATAACACATATTCATAGCGATTGACAAGTCAGGACAAGGCAGGACAAGGCAATGATTGGGACAATAATTTTACTTTTGGCAATTTTAGAATTGAACTTAACAGAAAGCGCACACAAAATTCAATAGTTCACAGTACATTGGTTCTTGCTTAGGAAATCAAGACTATTAATCCTTCCAAAAATATGGCGAAACATATAAAAATTGAAATAAATTCCTTCAATCTTTCGAGAAAAAAATTAATCCACGTGGGTGATTGTGTAAGCCAGTGAGTGTCACTACCAGCTTTAGATACATCTGATGTGTTTTTAACTTATACATATTAAATCATCAATCTAAATTCATATAATTTCGGTATTAAAATAATTATGCGTAAATTATTTATTTGTGAGTAATACAGTAGTATTTAAAAGAGAGTTTGATTATAGAAACAAAACTGCTCGTTGGGCAGAGTAGTTTTATTTATCTATTTATTACATTAGATTCTTACGTGTGTCTGCGTCTGCCGATATCCCACGACAATTTTACTATTAACGTCCATTACATTTCACAATAAGTAAATAAAGCACAACTTAAGATCTTTTATGGACACGATATGTTTTGTGCTTGTTGTTACCCATGACGACGTCTCAAACCACGAGCCGAAACGATGAGTATTTAAAAGGTACAAAATACGTAAACGATAAAAATGATTTACGTAAGTTGTAATTTATTTATTCTACAACAACGTCTTCATTGATCTCAATTTCTTTCTTCTCATTCTCCGAAAAAAGACGAAACAGAATAGTATTATTTACTCGTTTAGAAAAAGGAATTATTCGATAGAAAAAGAAGTTTCCTCGTTACGTCGTAAGCACATCTCCCCTTCCTCCTCTTCTCTTCTCGTCGCCACAATATTTCCACCTCGAACGAGGACGACTCGCGTAGTAGTAGGAGTAATAATAATAAGTATTAAATAAACTCGGCGCCCGCAGAGAGACGCATAAACGGGAATTGCACGCGCCACCACGCCGCTGTAACTGCGCGGTCTTAATCGTTATTCATAACGAGTCGCCGTGGTCCACGGCGGCGGATGTGTAAAACGGACGGAAGCGCAGCGGGGGATGCGCAGCGAAGGGTGCGATGAAGAGAGAGCAAAGGGTTTGCGAGGAGGAGTGGGAATGAGCTTCGACTGCAAAAGGGTGAAAGTGAGGAGAACGCCCAAGGCGCCCAGGGAATCTGTGGAACGAGACTTTGGGAAGTGGCAAGAACGAACGTCATAGAAGGGAGAATTAAAAGAAAGAACAGGATTGGGTAGGAAAGAAACAGAGAGAAGAAAATGTGGGATAAGGAATCAATGACTCATGAGTGAAGAAAGTATATAGCGGTTGAAATTAATGATTCTGAAAAATATTAATATGATAAAAATGAATTTCAGGTTCCAATGAATTTACTAAGAATCAAATTAATAAATAGTTGAATCAACATAAATGAGTATTGCGCATATTTCTTCCGTGTGAGAGAAGATATGTGATTACTTTCGGTCAGATGAAAGTGACGACGGTCCGGGAATCGAATCGGCAAACTGGTTGTGTAGTAGTTAACACCCCTGCGATCATAGGGTTCCGGGTTCGATTCGCGGCTCTTCGTCTTTTTGATCTGACCGAAAGCTATAGTAAATAAGTATTACTGGAACAATGCTGTCAAGACATTCCTCCCAAGTCGCTTTTGTGAATGTTACAGTGTTCCATGTCGGAGCAAAAATGTACGTAAAAATGGTGCAGTAATAATTTTCGGATATGAAAATGGTTTCATTTGAAAACGTTAGGACCTTTATGGTTTAAGGTCGCGATGAAAACTTTAAACTAAATAAAAAAATACAGAATTCACCATGAAATATTTATTCTCAATTCGTTGAAACACGTTGTGTGTAATTTTTGGAGACAATGCGCACCGCGTGTATTGCCATACATGTTCCTGCTTGGGACAGCCCTGTATATGCCTCATGCAAGAGAGAAGAACGAAGAAGTAGTGGAGAAGAAGAAAGGAACATTTCGATAGAACCCCTAATGAAAGGAGATCAACGCGAGTGGTCTATTTGCACTCGAAGCTAATAATTTTATCTAATACTGTCAATGGATCTAAAAAGTTTAAGTACGTGAATCTGCCATTAGAGAGCTCAATTCATGATGATAAAATATACATAATTACTTATTCATTACATGGAAAATCACCACATAAATTCTGAATGTCAATTTTCTAATTTTAATGTAACATTGAATCAATTCATTAATTAGTATCAAATTCTTTAATATGAGCACAAACAATTCAATAACAACGAATTTGCGTGGGAGTGTTTTCCCTCGAGTTAACATGGGAAGACCCCGTAGTCACTAGCTCAAGCAATTCTCTCTCTCTCTCTTCAGCCTTCGTAGAGTCGACATCGGACCATAACTGTCTCTGTCATGAACATTTTGTGAGGTAAAACTATACATTTCCTTCAACCATGTGATGCGACCAACTGGAAACGTCGTGAATTTGGTGTTATTGTGATCATGGAAACAGTGTGATCATAAAAACTTTAAATACTATTGATGGATCTTCACACCGTCGATGCTTCCTGCATCTTCCAACAGCCTGGGACGCTGTTCGCCAACTGAGCATCGGCAAATGCTACAAGAACGTAACTATGAGCTCACTTACCTTTCACTGGCCAGTGAAAATCTCACGAACAGTGTGATCTTCATGATCAATTCTCTCTTCATCTCAACATTTAACTGAATCTAGTTGCACATAATCAAGCCTCTTTTATCTTTAAATTAATGTCATGTGTTTAGCTGTAAATTTTAGAATTAGATATTTTACGTGTATGTCCATTGATTTATTGTTTGATTTGATATAAAATCATGGTAATACATGTGGTTCTCCAATTTAAAATCTCTTAATTATTAAAATGAAGATATCTTCTACTCCCATAGCTACCAGGGAGTTTTTGGGGCACGGCTCATGATCCTGCCAGAGAAGGGGTTCGAGTGAGTGCGGAAGTTTTTGCCGCCTGCCAGCGGATGAGCGCCTGTCAATTTTCTAGTCAATTTTCAGTGAATGGACGGCTAATCCTTGTACAAACCCTCTTCATGAAAGGAACACCCTAGACTGAAGAACCATTACCGCGCCCTAGCACCCCTTCCTCCGGCCGCGCACCCTCATCCCCTGATCTCCCGTCGCGCATCTCCCCACGGCATAACGTCAGAGTATCGCATAGACATCACTTGTTTTAACCCCGTGATTTTGAAGGGGGGCGCGACGGGGGCCGGTCGGACTACATTGTAGTCGTAATTTGATGAAGGGCTGGCCGCCCCGCCGTGTCCCGGCGGTCCCGCAGGACTCCGCCCCAACGATGTAAGGGATGATCGTGCAGCAGGGGTCGCGCGAGACCGCGGGCGTTGAGTCCGGAGAGCGAACGGCTGCGAGGCGCGGGGTTGTGAAGAGGGGGAGGGGGGCATCGCTGCCGTTGGCCATAAACACGCTAATGAACAGAATTAGAGGGCAGGCGCCACTAGCGGCCTCTGGACTACGTGGCAGCGCAGCGGCGAAGGGCGATGGAGGTACACACGCTCGAGGTGCGTTTTCGATGTTGCTGCTACAGAGCATCTGCTACCATTATCATTCCTCCAGCAAAGAAAGTGGTTTCAACCAGGTTATAGAATGGCAGAAATACTTCCAGAACATGTAAATTTTAAATATATTTTAAACTGGTTTCGAAAGCTACCTGATGAGACTTTTGAGTCACGGATGAGCACGTGAGTGTTACGGTGAAGATAGGTTGATATATCTGTGAGAGATGAAGAGATCTGAATTGGTAACGGATATATCACGTACCATATTAGATATTAAAGAAAGATCCGACATATTTCGTTCCTTTATAGATGGGATATATGAGATTAAGGAAGCTCTGAAAATGTAGATTGTGGATTACCTACGCGAGACTCTTAAAACAGTAAACTCCTAGACATAAGGAAGCGGAAAGAGGACACAGAATTTATGAGTTGATAGTCATGTATTGTCTCTTATGATGTATACATGACTACATAAGAAAAAAAAGCAATACATTTTCATTCCGTGTTGTCTTCGTATTATTTCACTTTCATTTATAGAATATGCAAATGGGGTTATATGTGTACACAATATTATCTGATATCTCTTATGCACTAGACCATGTGCTCTTTACTTTTCTTTCTATCTTCGTCCCATTACAAACGGAGATCTCTCAGTTGATATAGTTACAACACAGTTCTTCCCTTCGAAATAGTAGAGATACTTTGTCTATCAGAGGAAGTACACATTTATACGAATGGTGTTTTGTTGTGTTTTCTATCTCTCCTTTTCCCTTGTCTTGTGTAGGTCGGAGAATGAAAATGGCATGGATCCTCTTCTCTCTCTTTTTTTTTTGATTTGGCAGAGGAATTACAAGAGTGTCGGATACTCTTCTGGATACACTTCCCTGAGGCGGGTGATACGTGAATGCCGTGAGGGCGTGTGATGATGAATGAATGTTGTGGTGGAATGGAAGGCAGGGACACGGGAGTACCCCGAGAAAACCCTACCCCGCTTCACCGCCACGAATTCTACTTGGACCAGACAGGGTATGAACCCGCGTTACGCGAGGAAGAAGGCAAGTTCGCTAGGCACCACGCCACAGGTCACTTCAAGGAAATGATGTAAAATATTGATTTTCAATTAATTATAGGTCATTTATCTATGGTCACACTATCTAGTCGAACTAGACCTTCGGTTCGACTAGTACCCAATCCCAGATCCCTGGGCCGAAGGAGGGAAGTCGATTTGATAAGAATCCCCGACGGCGATAATCGTGGGGGGGGGTTGTGGAATGGACCGCTTGGTACTCTCCATTAACCAAGAGATCATCATACCCCACCCGAGACCCCTGGGTAACGGACCGACTCTTTTGGAAAGATAAGCGGTAGGAAGATTCGCAACAATCTCCTAACGGTGACTCGCCTCCGTTAACAAGGAAGCTTGTTTAATACGAGTAGAGCAGCCCGTTATAGAGGGCTCGGCGCAGCGACGACGTAGATAGGAGCAGTCCTATCTGGTCTTGGGGGAGCATTACTTGACGTGCTCTCAAATCGGATCTTATGTGTAACCCTGGATTTTGGTACAAAAAGTTGTAGGGAACCTCGCAAGAGATCCAGACGGATACCCATCCACCGCAGAAGGGATAACATTTCTAACATGTGTAGGACTATAAAGTTGAGACCTATTGGGACGGACACCGCGCAGTATAGTGCGGCGAACTTACCGCGCTGAGATCCGAACTCGACAGGTACATGCGACAGGCGGACCACTGGGCCTTCGCCTATCCTCGACTTTTGTGCACAATCCTAGGATGACATCCTGGGTAACGAATCAATCCCGACGCGACCTTGTAAGTGGTAGGAGGGCTGACAACCTTCCTAGTGTTACTCAGCACTTTAAACCGAGTAGGGAGGGAGGGGCACAAGCCCTCAGGTGACGCCTCTATTTGGGTTGGACTCTGAGCAGTACGGTCCCCCACCCGTGGGGTAGGGGAAGGAAGCTCTGGTCTCCTATAGGTGAGCAGGATTGCTGCTCGGTTATCGTAAGCGCAGATAGCGGTGGAGATGTGGGCTAGGCACGTCTCCGCCCATCAGAGCGGATGCTGGGAGATACTGGAATTTATCCTATCTCGATGTTTGTGGGCATTCTCCCACGTCCCGCCCAGGGGGCAACTCCTGGACCGACCTCTCCACCGGTTTGCTGGATGAGAGGAAGGGATCCTTCAGTGATTAGCGAGGGCTAATACACTGGGCTAAAAGGGATAACGATAAAGTTGTGGTCCGAAAGGATGACTGCACGAGAAATGGTCACACTTCGTACGTGGGAAACATCCAATAGCTTCAGTTTTGTATTTTCATACTTTATGTTGGGAAGATATAGACACGATTGAAATATTTTCAAGCTAGGAAAGGATGAAGATTGTTATATCCGACAATGGTGGAGAAAATTAGATTTTTCTCTATATGCAGCTAAACTACAGTGGATTGATATACCTTACGTCGGGTTACCTGAAAAATACTTCAACTATCCCAAATTTGAAAGAGTTTTGAAAATTATTAAACGTTTTTAAAAATCCCGTATATTATCAAAGCTTCTATATATTATTAAAGTCATTTTTAAGTATGATATTTGTTTTTATTAAATTAGAACAATTTATGATTAGTAAAAAAGTTATATACAATTTCGGTTGCACTTTCCTCCAAATATGACGAAACAATTATGTTTTTCTTTTTGAAACGTGGCACATTTTTATACAGGCGATTTCCATTTTCTTAGAGAAAAGAAAGAAAAATACTGCTGACTATCTGAAAAATCTACGAGAAAACTAATTTTGTTTCAGTTTGAGGATTTAGGATAATGAATAATATAAAAAACTGTTTTTGTAGTTGATGAAACATTTAGATATTCAATTTTAGAATCTCTTTTTCCGTTTTGTTCTGGATAATATTCCCAATTATCTCATCACAAAAGTTTGCTGTTTGCAGCGTGCAAGTCATAAGAAATGATTACACAATTTTTTTATAACTATTATATTTTCTTGAACACTGAATAAATTTTTCCATTTAGCACTTGTTTTGAGAGGACCCAAATAATTTCATTTAATGAAACAGAATGCACATTTTGAAAACTATTTCGAAATGCGTGTACTTGTTTATTGAATATATAAATATTAAGTTTATTACACTATGCGGTTTTATTTGTTGTCAATATATGTTCACAAAGTGTCTTCCTCGTTTTCACTTTCTCATATGCATAGTATATAGAATGTATGGTAATCGTGAAGAAATTCGAAAGTCAGATTTCATCTGAAATATCCGTCTTGATTATCCCAGATTCCGAAAAAAAGATTTTTGGTGTAACGTCCGTCTGTCTGTCAGTCCGTCCGCAGTGATTCTGAGTGAATGGATGAATCAATTTAATTCGCATTTCGTATTTACGGTAAAATTTACTTGTTGTCGATGCACATGCTCTAATTTTTTTATACTGAAACAAAGGGTTATTCACATGAAGGGCCAAGTACTCTTTCGAATATTTCTCCAAAACGTCTCCAACGATTTTGCTTAAATTTTCTGTAGGTAAAGTACGATTAGTGTGCATTACATCCGCATTAACGGTATTTCGCTTGAAGGTTTAGTATTGACGTACGAAAGTAATTTCTGTCAGCTGCACTTACACAGTTTACTGTTTCAAGGAGCTTGAATAATATTAAGCAGTGTAAATGGACAAGGCAGACGTAGAATACACTTTTCGTAAACAGAAATAAAGATATGATAATGATAAAATACATAGGAAGAGAGCAAACGCACAGCAGATACGAAAATACATCAATATCTGACTACAACGAAATTATATTTACATTACCCTTTAACGATATTTATAAGACTGATATGTCGTTGTATGTTTTGAAATAATTTTCTGAATATTTATTTTACTATTAAATTTCAAATAAAAGAGAGTAATAAGTTAATATAGTAACTTTGAACAAGAATAGAATACTGGAAGACGACCAAAAAGTAGAGTACAATGTCAGAAATGACCTTTTCACTATAAAATGTTTTCTCACACTATGCTGCAGACAGAGAATTTTTTCTCACTCTATGCTATATATGAGAAAGTATGTGCAATGGTTTTGCACCACTAGTTTTAATTACATCACTGAACTTCGACTTTTAACTTTATTATATTTCATTACTAAATATCTTATTCTGTTCATCGTCTTATTATTATTCAGACTTCTGTTACAAATATTTAAGATTATGTTTTTTCTCTTCTCTTTATTCACATTGAGCGAGAAATATTTTGACGGAATATCGTTTTTCTCCAGACTAGAATAAAACATACAAGAGAAATGAACAAATACCACTTGTACATTCTTGACCACTGTTGTTATTAATAATAATAATTATTATTATTCTGTAAGTGATCTGCAAGTGAGCAATGCTCGGTGGCACATGGAAAAGAAGACATAGTGAAAGAATATATAATACAATAATAAGAAATTAAATAAAAATCTTCCCCCAAATAACTTTAAAATACAAACAAACAGAATAAGGTGCTTAGAAAACCGGTACACAAGAAACGAGAAATAAATTATATAAATTTATAAATAAATAAATTTATTGTCAAAAAACAGTACAAACTGCGTATGACCACGTGGAGGGAAAAAAAACTAATTTACTCTCCGGAAGCAAGCAAGGGACCATCCCATCAATTCCGATCAAGGGCCCTAAGGCAGAGGCGGATTCAAAAAATTCAGCAAAAATTCCTAGATAAGATAAAAAGTTAGCTGCGAGTTATAATACTAATAGAATGTCAATATGTTTGTAATTTTAAGCAAAAAATTACATGTAAGTTATTATCGAACTATAGATTATTCTGAGTATAGTGCTTAAAAATTGAAATAACACTAAATTCACGATTTATTGTTACAATAGACCCGCCCCTAGACAAAGCCTAGAGAACCTGTATGATAAATCCGCCTCTACCCGAAGGAAAACCGGAGAAAAACCCGGGCCAGGATGGGGCTACAGAATTTATGTACACAAACGTGCCAATGTTGAGTACACATAAAACTAAATTAATATGAGCCATAAGACAACACAATCATGCAAGAAAATAGTTTTTGAAATTGTTATAAGTTGTTTAAAAAGTACTACAGCAATGGCGTGATAAAGCACAAGACGAATTTAACTTTTGTTAAAATCAATAAATTCTTTTACAGTGTAGAAGCACTGGTGCAGGAGGTAGTTTTTAACCGCGGATTTGAAGATATTCAATTTCATAATATCTTTTATATTCTTGGGCAGGGAATTATATAGAACGATTCCCGAATGGTATGGTCCCTTTTGGCAAAGAGTGGTTGACACTCTAGGGCGATGAATATTACTACTATTGCGTGTATAGTGTTCGTGAACGAGACTGTTTCGTATAAAGAAAGGGTGGCACTTCAGTAATTCGGTCTTAACAAACACGATCTTGCATTTCATAAATATAAATGCAGGGGAGTGTTAAGATATTTAATTCCTTGAATAAAGGTTTACAAGAGTTTCGGGGGTGAGATTTACGAATTACATTTAAGAAATTAATAATCTAAATGAGTATATTCATATTTGCGTATATTCACATACGTGCACAAACACTTTTTCGCTTACATTCAGAAACAGACACACACTCATATGTACAAACATGCTTCAATGCACACACATCATTTTTCCTCCTATACTCTTATATTCTCCTAATAGTATTAATTCTTGAGAATTGCTCAATTGAAAACCTGTCTATTGAATCATGACTACATGAAATCAATTGAAACCATTAAGGACATAACAGGTCAGGATATGATATCCAAATACAGAGTAATTCTTTGGATGTGGCGTTCGAGCTATATGGTATATCTCATATCCAAAGGTTGGATCATTTCCTTCTTCTTCATTTGGATCTCACATCTAATGCTAAGACGCAAGTAACTTGAAATAATTGACAATTTTAAGTAAATAACTACACACACTTTGTTTTATTACACTCTCATTTAATGAAGTTACTCATATCTGCGGTGACTATCCGTGATATGAGTAAGGATTTAATTTTATGTTTTTTAGCGGAAAGCGTTTGGATTTGACAAGGAATTGTAAGCTTTTAGGAAACACATTCGGATCCTCTCTTTATAAAGAGATTTGTCTACATGGGGCAATGGTTGAGGTATTTTCCTTGTGACCGTCTTCGATCGAAGTGACCAGCACCTTAGTCAGGGTACAGTGCAGAACAAAATTTCTTCTTAAGTCTAATGTACTTTTTTAATAGACTAGAACTAGTACCACCTAGTCTCTTTTTAAAAGAGTGTAGTGTCTTGTTTAGGGGTTTAAGAAACTTTGATAGGCTTTACCCCAGACCACAATGCAATAGGTTGCTATGTCGTTGACAAAAGTATTATTAAGACATAATAATGTCTTAATAAGTTTCGATTTACTAGTGTTTTAACATTACGTAATAATTTTATTTAAATATTAGGGAGTGTATACGAAAAATACGAGGGCGGTGGTGTTCAACTTCTGAGGAATACATTAATTTTCTAAGAACTTGCGGTGATGCATTTCCAAAGATGTTTCTCGTGAGATCTAGAGGCTGGTGAAGGAGCTCAGATTGGGATCTTCGTTTTGTGAAGTGAGTCATATTGAGCATTCCAAATCTCTTGTGGTTATCCGCATTCGACGTCGACCTTCGACTCGCTGCATCAATTCGTAACGCCAGAGTAGTTTGCATGCAAATGGGCGCATGACCAAGCCGCTAGCCACAGTTTCCTCCCGCCGGCCCCTTGGGCGACGTGGGTATGCTGCCTTCCCACTTCCCACTCCGCTGTCAACACCTGTTTCCCCAGACACCCCGGTCGGTAATCGGTCGTTAATTCGCGAACACACTGTAGTCCGACCGGCGACATTTCGCCGCAATAGGATTGCACCCCTAACAAGGCGGCCCGTATCCTTCCTCTCGTTTACTTATTTATGATTGGCGGAGGATCAGTTACTCAGTAATTGACTCAGTCCCAGTTGCCTGAGTGGGTTGTGTCGCCTTTACGATTGCTTCCGATACTAGTCATTTGCGGAATGATCACATCAAACAATGTGAGTTCTCGAAAGAACTCTCCGAAATAAATTTCAATGAACTTACTATCAATTTTGTGGTGTTGGGAATTCACAAGAATTTCTCAAAAGCAAAATACACTTCGAAAAAAAAAGCACAAGAAATCTTGAGATTCGCCATTATGCTTACACGAGATAATAGACAGTTTTTGCTTCTTAGCGTATACGTTACGCTGATGATGCACGTGCTTATACGGCACACACATCTCTCGTATATCCTCTAAGATACCTACATAACCTCAAATTCAGACCAGAATCCGCCATGACCTCTAACGTCATACACTGAGAGGTTAGGAGCGTTGGCGTACCACTAACTTCTGAGCAATGCCCAGAAGCAACTTGCATGTGGGTAGCGTATACGATAGCTCGCAGGTACGCTATGCAAAAGCTCCCTCATAAGTCCCATGCGAGTAATGAGACATACGTTATGATGTATATTCGTTTCAAAATCGTATTTCGGAAATATTTTCATGAGTTACAAACACGATAAAGAAATTTCTATTCTAGGTCTCTTGCTATTGCTTTCCCTTTATTCTTTCAAGGGATGACTAAACGGAAAGTCTCTGGGCTGGTATGTCAAGTCATGCGAAGATTGAGTTCTGGGCGAGTCAAATTTTCTTCTCCGTTTCCACGTCTATTCAGCTGGTTGACCGTTCCTGGCTAAGCAATTTATTTTCTATATTTTAAAGGAACAAGAAGTTTGAAATAGGACGGAATGCATCTTCGCACATACTATTAGATAGAGATTTATTCGAGTGGAATATGGGAAAATACTTAGTGAATATTGTATTGACGCGAACTTTCACGGCTAAAGTTGTCAAAAATTAAGTTGTTAATCCGAGTTTTTATTATCTACAAGAATTAAAACGAAAAAACATTTTAATTATAACATAACAGAAAGATATCTTTGAGGATTGGTTAACAACACAAAAAAGGATTCTTTCTTTTACAACGCCAAATTTCGGCAAATTTATTTTGCCTTCATCAGGGCTGCAATGAACATACACAATTTACATGATTTTTATTACATTTTGAAACATCTTACATTTTGAAACATCTTATTAACTCAAATAATATATCGATGATTACTGTAGATCTGATGAAGGCAAAATAAATTGCCGAAATGTTGGCGTTGTAAAAGAAAGAATCCTTTCTTTTTTCTTGTTGACCAATTCTCGAAGATATCTTTCTGTTATTTATATATTGGTTAAGATAAACATCAACATTTTAATTGTGTTCATGAATGTTGGTAATTTATTCTGGGGAAACATACTTAGAAAAAGTTGTGATAAGTCATTAATGTGTTGAGCAAGATTTACCAGATCATACCTGGTGAATAGTAAATGTGATCTGTTACGTAACTAGAAATTCAATGGAGGCATTTGTTGTAATCCATTCAAGTTTCTTTCTCCAGTTCATTTCAATCATTTCAAAATTTGTTGCAGGTTGCAATCCTACTTTCTGACCGTTTAACTTAGAACTTTTGGGTGAATTTTATTGTGCAACTTGAAAGTAATAACGTTCTTTTCTCTTTACATTTTAAAGGTTTTGTGGCAGTGAAATGGATGACACACCAGTCATGAGATTTTCTAATTCTAAACAATGGCGATAATTTTCACAGTTGGAATAATTCCAATGAAATCTTGACTAATTTTCACCAATATTTCCTTTCGTTTCCTCTTAAAAGATTTCCTCTTAAAGTTTCTCTTACCCAGATTTCCTCTTAAAGTTTCTCAGTTTTATTTTTATAGTTGAAGTATTCCATCAAGCATTGCATTGAAAACGTTTGTCATAATGATCTTCCCATTAATTTCACGACAAACGTTTTCAACTCCCTACTTCCCCATAGTAACCTTTGACATACCTCCCATCATTCAAAACTTCATTCTTTTATATATTTTCTTTCTTTCCCTCGCCTACTTAACTGGAAAACTGACAGCCTTTTATCGTCTTTAATCCTATCGTGTCACTCTATAATAATTAATTACTTGTCGAATGCTTTCTTCTACATCAAATCAAAAGGCTCGCTACTTACATGTTCTAGTTCAGTTCGTCCTTCGTTATCTTCATTTCCCCTCGATTTCCAAGCTCTTGGAGCAGTCTTGGCACATGTCCTCTCAATATGTACCCCCGCGTCGTCACAAGTGCCTATTATCTATATTATTTTGTATGAAATCTCTTCTTCTATACTCTTATTTTTCCTCATCTCCATTCCCGTGGTAGACGAATCCCAAATGTTCGTTTCACGGGCCCAGAAATTGGGGTCCGGGCTCAAATATGTTGAACCCAGAAAGTACCCTTATTTGGACCCATGTCCGATGGATTTCTTCCATTTTCTACAGAGCCATATCATTTCACTCATTGGTACAGAATTTCTTCAGTTTTTGAAATTTTCACACTACGCGCTAAATATCAACAAACTATTTCAATGTTTTGTCATCTTGTATATCGTGCTTCTCCCAATAAATTTATCAACACGTAACTATTTTTATTCTTATCGTAGAAGTGTGTTGAAATGTTAAATCCACCTCTGCTTTAGGGCCCTTGATAAGATTTGATGGAATTGTCCCTTGCTTACCTCCGGAGAATAAGTTGGTTTATTGTTCTCCACGTGGTCATACGTAGTCTGTAACTGCTTTCTTGACAATAATTTATTATTATTATCATCATCATCGATTATAAGACAAACAGAGATACTAGTATTCTCGAGCACATAACGTACGAAGGAAAAGATAATTCGATTGCTGTAATTCTATATTGGTTATTCTATGATAACTCTTCTTTAAGAGTCCTTAATAAATGATCGCGAGTAGAAGTTTGGTACCTGTGTGTCTACGCACTGCTCCACCTGAGCAATATGCCGCTGCCGCCGACGGTGTTAACGAAGACGCCGGTACGACCCCCCATCGTGCAGTTAGCACAGCGACACCGGGCGCCCGCCCCCGAAACTCTTCTGAGACAACTTCTTCCATCGTGCTCGGGGGCGGTGTTACCACCCCCGCTTTTCGCCTCCGTCTCCATCAACTCACCTCCAAGACGCGGAGTGGAGACGCGGCGGCGAGGCAATCAATGAGGCTTCACTCGCGAAGTTAGCATTTGATACGAAGCTCTTGTTTATCATGTGTCGTGATGAGACAATAACATATTCAGCTGTAATGAACTTTTGTCTTGGCTTCTTCGATAATAAGAAAGGGAAACTGATAGAACAGTTCAAATCAAATCAAATTGGTTTTCAAATCAAATCTTTTCATACACATCAAAAAGAAAATACAATGTTTATAGGTTATATTGGCGGGGTTGAGGGCCGCTAAATGAGACCTTCATTACCGTGGACATCTAGTTGCATTAAGGAGTAATTCGAGACTAAATGATTATTGGATAAATAATGCATAAATAAGTGATATTTGCTATAACAATGAGATAGAAGAATGACTTTTGGCAGATATACTGAAAGTTGAAATGCTTTAAGATGGTAAGGGGAAGACTGCTACTAGAGTATTCGTTAAGCACCGTTTGGAACCGTGGAAAACAAACGGTCAGGGCAAGAATAACAAGCAAATTTCCTCTCCCTTTAGGTTTTCTTTTTTCCCTCGCTCAGGGTGATGTGGAGCACTGAAGAGGAGTGTAGGTGACAGTTAACCAGGCGTATTGAAAATTTAGGAATATAAATTTTTTAAATTTTTAAAGGTTCTATTTTGTTTTATTTGAAATGTACTTTCAGATGTTTGCAACTGAGCATTCAAGTCGATTTCAACTGTTTTCGTGATTACACTAAGTTTACGTTCGGGGAGCTCGCTTACAGAGATTTCAGCACGCTAAAGTCGTTCATGTTGCACGCTCACAGATGGCTCTCAGACTACGTCCTCACCTACGCTCACACTGGCGAGCAAGGGCGCGAGACGCTTATAACACTCACAGCGCTAATAGCGTCCAAATCGAACGCTTTGTAAACAGTTACCATAGGAACGCCAGAAGGATGGCAACCTCCAGTGACAGTTCGCAAAAGCAACTTTTTATCTTTAAGACTAATTTTGATAATTTCTTATTTTAGAACTTCATCTTATATTTTTCCTTTCTTTTTTTATTATAAACAGGATTAATTTCAGTTAATACATTTAGTTGACACATAGACTCTTCAATGTTTCATGTAAAATCAAGAATATAAACTTACGTTAATTTATATGTAAATGAATAAATATTTCAGCCACATTCCAATTTTTTTCTTTAATATTATTTTGAAAAAAATATAACTTCTATTTGAAAAAGAGGATAAAAAATTGCCAGCTCTTTTTATACATCAGGACAGTCAATTACATTATTCAACATTACGAAATAAATTAAATCAGATAAATCTTGCGGAAAGTAAATCATTAATGTTTAAATATTCAACTAACTAACAAATGTCACGAATTAATTCATTACTTTGCCAATTCTGTATGCAGAATATCAGACAAGTAAATGATTAATTCTGTATTTATCCATTCATCAACGTGGAAGTTCGAAAGAGGTGACTTTATCTAAACCTGCTACCTGATATTTATTTTCTTATATACCTACCAGTAAATGTAAAAGTTACTTTTATATTTCCAAGTGAACTGGACTATGTTTTCTCTTTTCATTCCAAAATGTTATTGTGGATGTTGTTTATTTAAAAATTCTTAGTCTCAGTAACATCAAATGCTTGAATATTTAGGGAATTCGATGGTTTATGCGTGTCTGCTAGCTACATGTGATGTTAAAACTCAACTCTTCTATGATGATATTTTTCAGAGTTTATTAAGAAACTTAATAGTTAAACCTCTATAGAAAAAGAGAAATACAAGACAAATTAATAACTAAAGGTCTTTTATACAGTAATGTATAAAAGTTTTTGAAGTGAAAAGATCAGATGTCTGATAATTTTAAAAATAACATTTTATTGACTGACAGATCTTATGGATATGGATCTAAGCACAATACCAGTACTGTAGTGGTTAGTTTTATTAAAAAATGATTCTGATTTGAAAAAAAAAGTCATCAGTATGCATTAGCTCTTGTATGTTCAAGGCATGGCACTGATGTCCAGCATTCTTTACTTTGTAATAATCTTTATTACAATGGATTTAGATCCGATTCTGTTTATCATATGTTGAAAAGGAAAATAAGGCATGATGACTAAATAAAACACTGGCAAAATATTTGTTTATGGCGAGAATATTAAAACAGACTCTCCTGAGTTATCTAAAGGAAACTACGTAATCATCCGCTGTGCATTGAGTTTCATTCCGGGACAACATTTCTCATCGGTTTTTATTAGTAAAATCCCACTTGTTTTCTTATTTTTGTTGTTGATTTTTTCTAATCATTTTGTTAGAACAACTACTAGAAGAACTTTTAAAAATCTGAATACAAGAGTTTGTAGAGTCTGAATACAAGTGTTCCTTATATTGGAATCAGTTAATTGCTTAAAGTAATTTGTAAAAAGAGCAGTTATCAAATGCATATGACTGCATGCAAAAACTAATTCTCTCTACAGAAGCCAGAGATCACTTTAATTCCAATCAAGGACACTGAGGCAGTGGCAGCTTTAACATTTCTACATCCCAAGGTAAATTCATCCTAAAATAAGGACAAAAATAGTTAACTTAAAATAAAAGTATCTGTGGAATATGCATAAATTTTATTTTCAATATACTTTAGGAAGGAGTCTTAATATTATTTCACATTCTTGTTGCTTGAGAGCTGACAATACGATAATTGGAGTCTCAATATTATTTCATTAGACAAGACTTGAAAAATATTTGGTATGCGAGCAATCTTCTTTAAACATTGAAATTATACATGCAAGTTTTATTTTAATATTACTTTCAAATATGAATACGACTGTGTGTATGCATTCTCGAGTGTCAAATCACAATAAGGACTCGATTCCATTCTATACGTGGCTGTCAGTACACGTCGACATGTTGTGTATTGTTGTGTATTGTACGTCACTTCTTAGCTCTTCGGGCGCAGATACTTTCACTAAACATAACTAATTCCTCATCGCTGCTGAATGACGGAGTTTCCCCTAAACACTCTCGCAACACGCAAAGCCATCGCCGTTCTAATTCACCAATTTTCTTCGAATGCCGCCATGTGTGTGTACTAGTGAGCACGCTTACGACCGTTCGTTTCGGGATGAAACCTTGAGCGCCGAGAAGCTCCCTGAACGGCGCTGTGAGCGCTGAAAGTAGCTCCCCGAAAGCAGGGTAATTCTTTATACGCATATAGTTCTGACGACGATACAGTGATATTATCGAGTTATGTACCCAAATGTTTTTTGTCGCAGATTTAAAATAACATTTAGTCGTACATTAAAAAATATTATATATCTTGGAGGCGGTACTTATACAATATCCTTTTTTGGGGGGAGTCAAAATATCATGGGAAGATGGTATACCGCTCCAATGAAAAAATTTTATTTCGAGATATGAAAATTTACTTATTTTTACGAAGTCCTGTGTATATATTTCTGTGTAATTTCTTCCATGTAAAGTTTGATGAAATAATTATATAATAATTAGCGCTGCGTATGTCTTATAGAGGCCTTTAACCTTAATATGTGTTACTATAATCCATGTACTCAACTACGTTAGAGCCTACAGCTACGAGAAACGAGCAGTCCGCGTATGTAAATTTGTCCATTTCCCGAAAAGCAACAAAAGCTCTTCTTGACAAAGGGGAGGTAGGGATAGCGTTACGTAATATTTGGGGGGAGGGTAAGGAGTATTTTTAAATGTGCATTATTGAGGTAATTTTTGTCTTACGTAATTACGGATTGCTCCTTAATCAACAATGTTTTGGCTACCGATCTTCGCGCGGATGAATGTTACACTCTAGGGGTACACTATTTGCAAGTCCATATGTCAAGCAGCTACAGAAGATTGCGTCTGACCTATGTGAATTTTTTCGTGAATGCTATTTAACCTACTCGTTTTTTTTGTCATGGAAGCGTGGTAAAGCATTGCTGTCTTATCAGCTACTAACGTATGTTGATATAGCCACTACTTTTATGTTGAACACAGATACCATGGATGCTACTAAGAGTAGGTCTCAGGTTTAGAAGTGGTTTCTCAGCTTCAACAAAGGTGGAAAGTCGAGAGCAAGCTTATCCTGAAGGAAGAAAATGTAAAAAAAAGTGGTGAAATTGTGTTCAAAGACAGACGACATTATATTAAAGAAATAATGAAGTAGTCTGGAGAGAGGCAAAATTAGTTCAGCGGTTTTTAATGTAAGGTTTTACACAGTGACAACGAACTTGTTCATAGGACACTAACAGTGATTAGCAATTTCTGAAAAAAGGAAAATAACAACATATTCACCTAATTTGGGTCCGAGTAACACTCTTGTACCAACGAATGAAAAGGTAAACCAATGAGGCAGAAGTGAATTTTTAAAATGACTCGAACAATGGAAAATAAAATAAGACAAGCGAATTGGCTCTAATAAAGAGAACAATGAGGGGATGGAAATAATTTTGTAGAAAAAGTAATGACACTCGTTAAAAGAATTGACCCGTAATTTTTGGGTTCCCCTAGATATAGAATTCAGTGACTATTCTTCTTTTTCAAGGTCTCTAATGACCTGGATGTTGGCGAGCCCTAAATTTCCAATAATAATGATAATAGTAATATTTTTCAGTATTGACGAAAACAGAACTCCCCTACCAAAAAAAAAAGTCTTGTTTGAAACGAAAGATTGTCTTCAAAATTTTGTAAATAAAACCAAAATAAAACAACCTCTATTAAAAAGTTCCAATAATTGAGGGTGTTCTTTGTCAAATTATTATTTTCTTTAATAATTTTATTCAATCGTAATGTTTCACGTAAAAATCGTGAAATTGAGAAGTGATGAGATGAATATTTCTTCTTATTCCATTCTTCTTTTCATTCTACGTGAGGAGCTGAGGAGGAGGAGAAGGAGAGAGAGAGAGAGAGGTCGAGGATTTTCGCGATCCCCCCATTCGCCGGAAAGAACGAACACCCTGCGCCCGCACTGCTAGGAATTTTGTTAAGTGGAGTCGGAGCACAGCGGCGAAGGAGGGTGAAGGGAGGAGAGGGGAGGGGGATGCTAGCAAAGGCTCCGACGCCGCCGATGGGAATGAGTTTGGCGAGGAGGTGCGCCACTACCTCTGCAGGAGTAGCAGCCACCGCTGCCACCACCGCTGCTACCAACCAAAAACTAATCCATAATCCTCACGCAGCGGCGTCTCCTGCAACGGTGGGCGGGGGTGAGGGCGGCGATGGGGGGTGGAGGAGATTGCGGTGGCGGCGGCGGTAGCAACGATGTTGTGGAGAAAGAAGGAAAGAGCTCCTCTACCTCCTGCGCGAGAGAAGCAGGGCAAGCTGTATAGAGAGAAGCAGCGGCAGCAATAGCAAGCCAACGGCGGCGCTTTCTTAAACTTTAATGGAGGTGGAAATATTCCATTTAATCTCTTCCTAATCCCATTCGCCCCCATCCTAAACACAACTGCCAGCAAATAATAACATGAGTTAAATTAGCTGTAAAATATGGAGAGCGAACTAATCCCTGCGGAGATTAAATCCGCGGAGGGAGAGGGTGGTTGAGCCCGGGGGGCGGGGGGGTNAGGTAATACCTCGTCGACCGGGAGTCAAGTCCATAGAGGAAGCTGGTTGCCAGGGAGTAGGTGTGTCAGCGGCGTGGCGCGTAATTACAACTTCAACTTGTTCTCAAGGGCTTAGTTTGTCTTCTATCATTTCCATTCAACTCTAATAAAATTTATCTGGGGTGTAAAACAATCACTTTTTTCAATGTTAAATTCTATTAAAAGGGGTTCACATTTCAATTTGTGTCGAAGTCCCAACACATATTCTGATTAATAGAGGAACGTATTTAATTTTATCTTGTTTGTTGTAACATGCTATCTTGGACCCAGATCTACACCTGAAAGAAATCGCTGTTGTTACGAGTTACCCAAAATGAATTCTACCCTATGCGGTAGAATACTAGCAATGCGGTAGTACGAGCGACTTGCGTTCGAGCTAAGTTGTCCTAATGGGTGTATACTAGATGTGCGCGAGCCGTGACGCTAGTTATACGAATAAAATTGTTTTTTTTCTTCTGTAGTGTGAGCGTTATTTAACTTGATGTTAGTTCTCGAGCCTACCGTACAGTATCCAATCGTAATACTTCGTAAATACGAAATAATGTCCCTTCCGTGATTCAGGGACTGGTGTGCTTGCTTGTCACCTAGACACTCCGTGTTCAGTTTTCGGCGGGACCAGAAAAGAATTGTGGTTTTCACTTTAATGTTGCAGTACACATATAAATTAAAAAGCAAACCCTCCTCCTTCTATCCAACTCCTAGTATTCCTAGTATCGCAAACTCTAACTATTGCTAATTAATCCTCCTGACACCTTCATGTGAGCCAAGTTGTTGGTAAACCCAGCTATGTGGCCCACCTCCTAATAATAGCCCTACCACCCATCTACTACCTCCTATCGCCCTATGAATAAAAAAGTTTCAATAGCACGTTACATTTCCCATTCACAAATACTACAAAAAGAAACGTATTTGACTGTGAATCTGTATGTAGTACATTGGACTGGGGTCTCTTCTCCCACGTGCCTTCAATGGCTCGCAGGCCGAGCTGTGGCTCCACACATAAACCCACGTGGCACCGCGAATGCCACTTTCATGTTTTACTAATTCAATAAAATGATATGCGTCGTTTGATCAAGCCGCAATAAAATGCGACATAACATCACGGGCGGAAAACGCTACGAGCCATTCCACTAACGTCGGAGGGGTGAGGAGGAAGGGAAATATGGAGGGCTTTTGGGGACATTCGTTTTGGATCTTTCGACGTCTTCAAAAAGCGACTTACATTAGTTGAAATGTGGAAAAGAAAATAGTAAAGAAATAAAGTGAAAGTAGTTTAGTTACGGACTAATAGATTTGAGATATAATTCTTCCACGAAAGTTTTTGAGAATTTGAGATTAAATACTTTGCTGGACTTGAAACTGTTCACACTCAACAGCCACATACATAAGTCTTTTGATTTGAAAGTTTTTTTAAACTCACTGTCCGAGAAATCTAGGAAAAAGTACTCTTTCTTCTCTTTGAAAGGTTTGACACTGGCAGAGAAGTATTGGGATACTAATATGATTAATAATAATATGGAATACATATAAATGAATATAAATGTTAACAAATATTTGTAAAAAGTATGGTAGATAAGTACTCAGTAGTTACGTGAAAGATCTAATCATCTATCATCTGCACGTACCGTAAAGGCAAAATCTAATTACAGTACATGACATCTCTGCGCATCTTCTTAAAGAAAATACGCTAAATGTACGTGTACTAGACAATTTATTGTCAAAAAAGCAGTTAAAAACTCGACTGGAATGAAAGTATGCTGGAATAGTTCACGTAAGAAGCATGGACATGCTCCAGAGTCATTAATTTCCGTGAGGTATCGTTCTGTTCTATCATCAACTCATGATTGCTATGGATGATACAATTCTTATTTAATCTAGTACGATTACTCTAGGAATTGTTAACATATCTTGCTGTGTCTCTACGACTCAACTTGGCGGCCAAAGAAATAGAAAAATTTCCTTATTTGTAATGAATTTTATCCAGATTGGACGGATATGGGGTGTGAAGGAGCAGTTGAAGTATTGAATATTAAGTGCACCGCTTAATATTCGAAAAGTGTAGGACCTTAAATAAGTTTCTGGGTGAAAAATTTCCCATGCTTGGACAAAAGATGCAAAAATCGTATTAGTACTTCGCCCAATAATTTTGTTTTTTCATAATATCTATATTTTTTTACATATATATTCAAAAAATATTAGTTTTACTTAATAAGTTTTACTTAATAAGTTTTACTTTTAAAAAATACTTTTACCGAGAGAGTTTTACGTTTTTAAAAGGTGTGCGAGGAAGAGAGTATATAACACTGAATCTCCATATGAATGTCAAATTACGTTCCTTAGTTTTGAACTCACAAATTTCACCCTGTGACAACAATGAATGAGGAATTCAAAGAAGAATCTGTTTACACACTGGAAGCACATTACATTTATCCTGAACACTGAGCTGTAAGAAGATAGGTGGAGTACATGAATGGAATAAGACCTAGCGCACAGCTGCCACGATCATACCCTTCGGTTCAATAATAGTTTCCCGGAGATATCATCACGGTTTTTGTATGTAAACGAGCCATTTTGTGTACACTAAATTATAACGACTGGTAAACCTTATAACAACAAAAACTATCGGACAAAGCCGATCAGAGGCGGCTAATTACTGTACAATATAATTTTTTACCAATTATTACTGGAGACGTGCCCCAACGGTTTTCTCACTAGCCTATCTCTCGAGATCTCCACAAAAAATATTCAGTTTTGGAAATAGATAGTTCTTTCTACATTTAACCTTGAGTGCTTTATACTTATCTACGTCACCCACCTTTCTCTTTAGGTGAGAAACTGGTAATGTGGAGTTAATTGAGAATCCTCTGGGGCCCTCCTGCTGTGAATTAAGAGTCAAATTAAGAATACTTTAATACTCTACAAAGGTCGAACAAAGGAAAATAATCTTATCCAAATATTTTATTATTCTTCGTGGTTGGCATCCTCAATCAAATTTAAAACTTTAATTTCACATTAACGTACTTAATCAGCTGTACTAATCAATCCAAAACTGCTTTGTTCATCGGATAGGCGTCTTTTGAGACGTGAATGACATAGTTGCCTTACCTATTTGCACCGGCGATGAGACATTCTCCTACTCAACTTCTTCCACTTCACTTCTCACTAAGAATTTCTGTCTCTAGAGTTATGAGAGGAGTGAATAGAGATATATAATTATTTAAAAATTTGATTATATAATTATCTGAATCCTATATGTGATGTTTAATTTTTCCCATTTAATTATTGGGGATGTGGGGAAGCTCGAATCATACCCCTTGCCTTAGTAGTGTACTTGATTTTCGACAGATAGAAGCAGCTGAACTGTTCTTAAACGGTGTTACAGCTGATATTGAGATACGTTATTGAATTTACAGATACGTTATTGAATTTCACCCAGTACAGTGAAAGTGTGAGCATGGTCAGACGCTGGGTAGGGCGTTTCAGTTGGAACGAAACTGACGTACACCCCACGTCCTGGATATCTCTGTTCAACTGTCACTCTTCACAAAGAAAATCTCAGTGAATACATCTATTTGAATCGGCGGTAATCTGGTTAGTGTAAACTTGGTTGAGAAAGATTGGTTAGAGTCGCGTATAAATTTCTACCTGACGTAAGATCCGTGGAATGAAACAGAATGGTTTGTTCACGAATGGAAAATGTGGATAGTAGAAGTCATTATAGCGCTTGGAGATGTAAATAGTTATTTGAAAAGATTCAAAATTATTGAGGATGAAATATGTTTATGTAATAAAAATGAGGAGACAATAGACCATCTATTGTGTTAACTGTATGGGGTGGAGTGAGTTGCGTTATGAGGAAATGATGAAAAGGCAGGAGAAGCTTCACTCAGAAACTAACCATGCTTCAATAGAAACAACAGGAAAATACGAAATATTTGCCGAAGAAAGGATATGGGGAATAAAAGAAGGTAAAAATATTACAACCCATCGGAGGGTGAATGAGGAACACCGAGAAGAATAAAGTGTTTCAAGTATTACTAAGAAAAATGTCATGTAGTGTCTTTTGCTAGGTTGGTTCCTCGGATAGATTCACAAATCTTTCCCAATACAATTCCGGGAAAATAGTAATAATAAATTTATTGTCAAAAAACCACTACAAACTGCGTGACCACGTAGAGGAAAATGAACTAATTTACTCTTCGGAAGTGAGCAAGGGACCATCCCATCAATTCCGAACAAGGACCCAAGTGCAGAGGACGATTGAACATAACACACTCCTAAGATAAGAATAAATACATTTTTCTACGTGTTATAATATCAACAAATTTGTATTGATTAAAACATGAGAAAGTTATTTCACAAGTAAGGGTCATTATTTAACTATAGATTATTCGGAAAAAATTGTTTATAAATCGTAATTATTGAAATAATTCTACATTCAAACCAGTCTAAGACTGACAAGACTTTCCTGCAGAGCATCTCCACTGTTATACAAGTACGGTGGCATTATTTTACGGATAGGAGTTACTGTAAGGAAATTGCTTGTGGTTTCTAATTCAAATTTTTCTCTCTTTAGACTCTTATGAGACGTTGACAAACATACATAATATGTCTCTGAATTCACTTCTCTGCAATTGTAGTGGTGTATAAAGAAGTAATTTAAATTATATTAAAAAATAGTCACCTTATCTTCGTGATCACTATATTAAAACAGAAACACAACGAAAANAAATGTAACGCTTAAGTGTTATTTAATGTAACGGATTAATACAATTACATTATAAAAATGATTTTATTAACGCATATTCACAAAAGTAGTTTATTTTGTCGTAAAGAATTTTATATTTTTTACTTTTGTGGTTATAAAAAACTTAGTTTAAAAACATATTTTTTTCTTTATATAGTGACTTTATCTGGTTAAAACTTATTTTCAAGTAGCCTGAAATTTGCGTGGTCTAGTTGTACATTGAAGTTGACTGCATGTTTCACGAACATTTTCTGCATGTGCAATGCGCCGATGTTTTCAGTACATCAGTCGCAGAAGTAATTTCATGCGAGTATAACTCGTAACTTTTTTTCCAAAAGTTTTTTTTTCGGTGTTGATTCATACGTAGGTCTGTCCAGTCCGTAGATTCGCATATATTTGTATATTCGCCGAGGGAAATGGAAAACGTGTTTCCATCGATTTATCTGTCGCATACGTCATGTGAAAAAAATGACAAATATTCATGGCAAATATACGTCATGTGGGGAGGCACCTTGTGCCTGGCGATAACCATTTTTTCGTGGCGTCCGTCCGTTGTGTGGAGTGGCGATGAACGCTGTGCCTGCGGCTGTGCGGTTAATGGCCTGAGGCACCGACGGAGCGACTCGCGTCACCCTGAATCACAGGACATACATCGAACGGACGCGGCGGATTAGGTGGCACAGATAGATTTTTTGTCAATGCTGCTTGTTTACTACGGATTTTTATGTAACTTGAAATTATCAACTTTTACGACCTTTTTCAGGCTTGAAAGTACATTTTACTCGCAATGTTTCGACACTAGTTTGCAACTTCGTAAGCTTAGTATAGTATCTCAGTAACATGTCATAGCAGCACAACTATTACCACAGGACCAAGTAATGTGGAAAATTGTTTCCTGGTTATCATGAGGATGAAGTTAAGATACGTATGCTTGAGGAATTTCGATTTAAATATATATCATTCTTGATATGTTAATAGAATAATGTGTTTTTTATGTAACACCTAGTGACGTTACAAACCAAAGATGAAACATTGAAGACAAAGATATATTGTCTGAGAAAAGTCGTTAAAGTTTATAATTTAAATTTGACGGAGTTAAATAGCACAACTTATGTAACTTAAACGTGGGAACGTCAATGATTTTTTTGTATTCTACGAGTATACTTATGAGCTGATAAAAAGTCATTGATGAAATAAGTTTAAAGTAACACCATTTTCTACGTCATTGATCATTTATATTCACTTATGTCGTTGTGGTTACACTAATCCCTTAGATAGTTAACAAGGTGTTTGCCATTGTTATTTGCCCTAGAGTGTTAGCGTAACGTGTATCGTTGAGAAACAGGACTTGTTATTGGTACAAATCACGCGATTTTACGGACTACGATTATGTTAATCATATTTATTGTTGTGTGAGTGAATAGGGGAGAGTATTATATCCATTTAATACATGTTAAAAGATTGGTACATTTTAGTGCTAGTTGGGTAGTTGGATTGCTTACTTAAAGATAAGATTTCAAATCCTGGTGAAGCCGAGAACCTTCTACATAACTGGGATCACCCCAAACCAAGAATACCCACCTTCACCCCAAAACAGTTAACTTTTCACCGGATCTTCAAAGGAGTGAAAACTAGTATCACATCCATTTATTGGTAAATAGGCAGAGGCAGTTTAGTAGCAGTTGGGTCCGTCCGTGGAAAAAAAGGTCACAATTATCGGGTGCCGAGACCCAAATTATTATTAATAATTTTAAATAATTAATTGCACGAGGATGTGCAGTGGCCAGCATCACGTTTTGGTTGATTGGACCCCATGATTGATTCGATACTCATTTTATATCGGTTTTGAGTGGACCAGATACTTTTTGAAGATCGTATTGTAATAAAATTTGGTACGATATTACTAATTGCAAACAATTTATTGTAGTTGTATTCATACGGAGAAGTTGAATAAGATGAAGGAGTTCGGAGAATTGTACATACGAAACTCAAAGTCATGTGACTTTACCGAAAATAATGCAATATGTCTACCTTACGCACATTACCAACATCTGAATTTAAGTAATATCGGAATAAATACTAATAGTAGTTACGAAAGAGACTTTTTACTGGAAAGAAATACAGTTTGATAACACCACAAACTAAGGCACAAGGTAATATTCGTTCCACACGTTTGATGCAGAAGGAACAGAACAGCGCGACAAGAGCAAATGCATTGAATTGATGGCCGATATTGGCGATAGATTTAAGTATTCTGATATTCGAATGTCCTGCCAACATAACACGAGGTTCAAATATCTTTACTTCTATGGACGATGGCGAAGTAAAAGTGAGCACGAGCGCTATACCAACTTCAAGCCAATTAGACTGACAATAAATAAAGAAATAAAAAAATAATTTATTGCGAAGAGAGCTGTTACAAACAGCCAGAGACCACGTTGAAGGTAATAAAGTAATTTACTGCGACTAATATAAAAAAAACCCAATAAGTATAGTGTGTTTCCGTTAATGATTTATTTTCTTAAGTTAAATTTCTCGAAGCAAAGAAACATGACTTCAAGTATACTTGGATTCATGTGGAGAAATTGAAGAAGACGAGTGGGCACGGAGAATTGTATACACGTAATTTGCTCCATTTCACGAAAACCAGCCAGCCATCCGCGCGCGGTGGTGTGTTGTGCGGTGGACGAGGTCCACGGAGGGAGGTGGTGTGTGAGGAGCAGACCGTGGTCTCAGGGGGCCAGGGGTGGGACTGAGGCGTAGCTCCACTGGCGCTGATGAACGGCCGACACCGGACATAACTCAAGCGAAGGGACCTCCACCGCCTTGGAGGTGCCCTCCGCCCCGTCGCTGCTGCCACTCGCTCCTTGCGCTTCCAACAGCCACCGGAAACATTTGAAATGTTTTAAAGCGGTTCTGTGAACAATTACGAAGAAAATGGTTTGTCATCGATTGAAGAATTTCTCCTGGAATTAGAAGATAGATGGAAAACGGAAATTTATTGTTCTCATTTGTAGGCTGTCAACGAAGTCATAACATGTAATATAATTTTTATATTTTTTCTACTAGTGTATTTATTAAGATCAAATAGCTGACCCGACGGACGTTGTCCTGTCCAAATTAAAAAAAAAATGTTTGCGATCATTTTGTGAATTTGTAAGAAGCTTCAACTAAGAAAACAAAACAAAACAAAACAAAACAGAATCAATCAAATATGTCGTTCCTATCGTCAGTTATGATAGAGAGAGCATACAAAAATTATGATTTTTGTATGCAGTTTGTCCGAATTTTCCGACTTTCCTTTGTAATTGTCCCGATTTTTTCCTGAAAACTTTTCCAGGACCCTAACAAACAAAACAAAACAAAAATAACGCATATCCATCTTTCGATACGTGAGTTAGGATCTTGATGTCATATAAAAATTCAATAAAAAAGCACTTTCAGTTTTTCACGAATTCTCCAATTTTCCGGGCCACTTTTCCAATTTTTTCCCCTAAAAAACTTATTCTGACTGTTACGAAATTAACGCTATTCTGGCTATTACGCTAACCAACGAACAGCATTAATTATTTTTTTATATAGAAGATGTGTTATTAGGATGGGGAAAAATCGAAAGTGCAAAAAACCATATCTAATAGAAACGCAGTCGAAAATGTTTTTCCGTAGTACAAAGAGGAAGAATATTTACACTCTTACGTATTGAGCATTATAAGGCTAAGTAAAAATTTTCCTTTCGGAAATAACTTTGTATGCCTGTATATGTAAGGGACTCCCTAAAAATATAAACAGAAAAGAAAATAGTATCCGATATCAATTGTCATTATGGGGAAAAAAATCACTAGAAAATAAGTAGCTCGTTGTCATCGTTGTCGATGATCACTTTCGAGTAGCTCCTTGGACACAGAGTGGTAGCATTAGGTTATATTAAGGAATGGAATTCTTGAAAACAAAGAACACTTTCATGCTGTTATCGATAGGATTTTGTGCAGAAGAAAAAAATATAATCTAATGTGGTTTGTTCCATCCAGATCAAATTCTCAAGATAATAGCATCTAAATTAGATTTTATTTATTTATTTTGTGGCATTTAATTAAGTAGACTGAATTTCATACGCATGCCTAAAAAATAAAGAAATGATTTAACTTGAGCATTCTAATCTCTTGTACCATTTTAAATGTAATAAAATCACTGGTTCAGTGGAATTCCAGTATCAGTTCCAAATTTGAGATTTAAGTCAAGAAGTCCTTCAACTAAACTTAGTGTCAATACAAGGTACCTATGGGAAGATTCGCGATCTATAACAATGTCTCAGCTTTGAAGCTGAATTTCGCTAACTTGCATTACTCCTCCGAAGTTGCGCGTGACCCAGATGTGTACTTGGGCCCGTGAGGCGGCTGTATACATCAAAAGATGAAGCTTCGAGTTGATGCGTCTCCGCCTCCAAAGTTTGGAGTATCTGCCACGGAGACTTAGTGTTACAGGTCGCTCCGTTGTATTTCCATTAATAGCCGACTTTCGTTACCACGAGTAGCATTTACTGTTCGATCCCTTCAAATTTGTGTTCCATCGCTCCGTTATCAATATGAATCATCCTCTGTTCTGTTTACAAGTGTAGTTCATTTTACTTCACGTTTAGTGTTACCAGATATGGTAAAACAATTCTATAAGCCAACTTTTCACTAAACAACGTCTTTAAGAAAATTGAGCTTCTAGCCATATATTTTAAAATCTTTGTATCTTGCAGAATCATATCCAAACTTCTCAATAGATTATACAAGTATTGTTTCTTTAAAGTATAGATTGAGAGCCAATTTAAACATATCCATACCCCCTCCATAGCCTTTGTGAACACTTTTTAAAATCCAGTCATCAACATAAAATGAATAAATAGATTGTTAATCAATATTTGTTTATAATTGCTTCCAATATACTTATAATCGTAAAATAACATAAAAACATTTTTTGAAGTTATAGACCATTGACCATTTAACTGACGTCATCAAAATATCTGAAAAGATGAACATCGTAGAAAGAAATCAAATAATAATTTACTCATATTCGAAGATTCGATAAAGAATTTAGATGGTCATAAACTGTCTCCTTTGTGTCGATGTACTTCGAAGTCCTCAGAATGAAATATGTAATTCTTGTTGCACCGAAGAAATATAATTATATCATTACGTACATTCGTTATAATAAATGATAATAATATTATTGTCAAAAGAAAACAGTTGCAAACTGAATATGACCACGTGGAGGGCAATAAACTAATTTACTGTACGGAATATACAAAGGACCATCCAATCAATTCTGATCAAGCACCTGAAGACATTTTGAAAACAATTTAATATTTCAGCACACTCCTATCATAAGACCAAAGTTAGCTCCGTTATAATATTGACCAAAATTTGTATTTAATAAACATACAAATTTATTTCACAAGTATGTATTATTATGAACTATAGATTATTCGGAAAATATAGTTTAAAATCGTAAATATTTAAATTCTAAATTCTAATCATTTCAATTGATGCGGTCCTTAGACAGAGAATAGAGAGTCTGTATAAAATATCCGCCTCTACCCGAAGGGAATTCGGAGAAAAACCCGGTCCAGATGTACTAATTAAATACAAAAAAATGTATAGCAGTTGTGCGTCGTCTACTATTTTCATCTTACGGTGGACACATTGACTGATACTCTCATATTAGAACTGCAAAATCTCCTTACAGATCCACTAGACACCCTTTATAGTAGAACCATCACCTCCATTTGGGCGGGAGTCTCGATCATTATCTTCATCAGCCATTCCACTTGAATAAGATCGAACCTCCCCACCTTTTATCTGCTCTCCTCGCTACCACACTGTGGTCCACCCTGGTGTGTTAGCTGCTGGATCTCATGTTCGCACAAGTTGGCCGCATGTTCTCCACTCCCCTTCCCCTCTGCCCCGCCTCCTTGATTAATCCCCGCTCTGATTAAGAGCAGCAGCTCGCCACCGCGCCCGCTTTCCTCTCCGACTTGCACCAGCTTACTGCCAGATTAAGAGCAACTTAAACTTCCAGTAATGCACACAGGTAGATGGCGGTGGCAGTGGAGCTGTCGGCGCTGTTGCTTCTTAAGCTCAGAGGAAAGTCCTCTCAGGAGGAGATACGGCCGGAGCGGATGCGGGCGGCTAAGGCCAAGTATCGCGAAATAACTGAAGTTTCCGAAAAGTAATATTAAATAAATTTATTGTCAAACAAGCAAACTGCGTATGACCACGTGGAGAACAAGAAACTAATTTAATCTCCGGAAGCAAGCGAGGGATCATCCCTACAATTCCGGTCAAGTCCTAAGGCAGAGGGGAATTTATCATTTCAGCACACTCCTTAGAAAAGAACGAAAGTAGGTACCTACGTGTCGGAATATTAACAGAATACCTACAAATTTGTATTTAATGAAACAAAAAAGTAAATTCACAAGTACATATTTTTATAAACTATAGATTCGGACAATATTGTTTATAAATCGTAACATTAAATTTGAGATTATTATTTTAATAGACGCCGCCTTTAGGAAGAGACTACAAGGTCTGTATAAATATAGGACTCTACCCGAAGAAAAACCGGAGAAAAACTGGGTTAGTAATATTACGGTTTTAATACGAAATTACTCAATATAGATTACACGTTTGTTAGTGTACGGTTTCGTCTTTACCAACGTTAGAAAGTACTTTATTCATCTTATGGGGCATTAAGCGGTATTGTAATAATAGAAAGACTCAATGTTCAGTCCATTGCCATGGCTCAATAACCCGGAAGTAGTTTTAAACAAAGACTTTGAAAGGACTTAAAGCCTGAATCAATACCTTAGAAACTAAACGTGCATGAGAATATTTTGATTTTTAGAGGAAAAACTTTGTTAATGAATCTCAGGGGAATCTTCACGATCTGAAACGAGAAGACACACTTTTTAAACGACAAAATAAGAAACGATTTTAGTACACAAAGGGTAAACTGAAGCAATAGAATAATTTCTTATTTCATGATTGCAGTAGAGTACAATAGTAGTTCCATATTTGACTTACATAAGCGCTGACGTCTCTGTAATTTCTGAAGTTTAACAGATACTCCTGTTAGGAGGAGATGCGACTGGAGCTGATGGGGCTTGGGCAAAGTATCACAAAGTAACATCGTCTCCAAAAAGTAATATCAAGGTTTTAACATCAATTTACTCACTATAGATTATATCTTTCCGAACTGATGTTTGTTCTTGTACGGTTTCGTCTTTAGTAACGTTAGAAAGTACTTTAAACATCATGCGAGGCATTAAACCGTGTCGAATAGTATAAAGACAACGTTTTGTAGCCAACATCTTCAGGAGTCACAATGAATTCACAGTAGTTCCTCAAAACTTGAATTGCAAATATCAACAAAATCTCGAGTATGTATACTATACGCGGGTTAATTTCTAGGAAGAAATTTTAAATGTTATACTTTCTATGTTATGTTATATTCGTGAGAGCCTACGACAATACGTTAGAATATACGCTTGCATAAGAACATTTTTAATTTTTAGATTAAAGTTTCTTTAGCCACGGTCAGCTAAATTTTCACGAAATTAAACAAGATGACTCGCTTTAGGAACGACCAAATATAAAACAATTATAATTCACAAAGTATAAATTGAAGAAATTCGACGATTGTATTATTTCATCGTTGCAGTGGAGCCAAAGTTCCAAATTGATGTTTATGTATTTTTCTTGATCTGCGTAAGGAAGTACGATTGCATAAGAATGTTGTTTCTTAAGACTGGAACAAGAGCTATAAATTAAAGCAATAGTGATAAACTCATATTTCATCATTATACGAGTAGTAGTGTAATAAGTATAATAAAGGTTTCACATGTGACTTGCAAAAGCGCTGACAGTACAATAGTTTCGTTAGTTTAACCAAGTCAACATACAGTGAGATACATATGCAAGAATAGTTCCTGCTCTGAATAGTTTCTGTTCGTGTTGTTAAAAAACGATTTATTTGCTTGAGCGCACGGTTGTTACCTTGTGCACTGTTATCGCAAATAACAGCATCTCTAGAAGGTATTTTTCACACAACGAGGTTGGTTCGATCTATACACAATTTCTATTCCTCTATCATTCACTTATTCTTTTCTAGGCTAGTGCTTTGATTTCTGTTGCATTGATCATATCGCGCGCTCAAGTAAACTGAGTCGCCGACATTTTATAGAACTGGCTGGACTGGACCTTCTTAGTGATGTCCCAGTCCTGATTCAGAGCTACCAGCGTACCTTGTAAACCTTGCACGACAAAGCAAGGTCATAAGTGTTGGTCGTGAAGGCTTTTAAGATACGTATATTAAAGATTTGTAGAAACGTAAATTTATCTTGGATCTATTTAAACATATAGAATCTCGCATCATCAACGGCCAAGGGAAGGACCGGGACTCGAACCAGGGAGGACCGCTCTGGTCGCAGGTGTACTGATCACTGCACCACCCGCATGGACTCCTCAACATCCAGCCGGATTGTGCAGGAGGTCCAGGGTTCGAGTCCTGGCCTGTCGCAATTTTCACCCGACCATTGATGATGCAAACACTCCTCCACGAGTAGGTATTCGTACGTTGTGGATTAAAATATTGTATCTCGGTAAGTAAGATATAATTTTAAATCTAAAATCAGATGTTGTCTTGTCCCTTGTCATTTTTTCTTTTTTTAACACGACTACTTACGTATTTGTAAAGTTAAACAACGTGACCGGGTTTCATTATTTTTTTTTTGTTATATATTCATACATATCTTTCTGTACCAGTACTGTTGTCAAAAATTTGTAATTTCATTACTTCTAAACTTCCATATTTGTTACTTAACTTTCAAACTCGTTTATAGCTCCAACTCAATGCCTTCTTTACTTGACCTACGTTCTTGCAGGAAATAACTAGACCTTATGATAAATGAAAGTAAGAAATAGAAAAATTTTCACCCAAAACAGAGTATGTAAAGACTTTAAAACTTTATTTCTGGAACTCCATATTAACTACACTTCAATTTTCAAGTTCACAAATTGTACGAGGACGCTGAACTTTCATTTTACGTACAGCATTACAACGTGACATCTTCTATTTCCGTAATTCAGAATATTTTGTAGACTCGGGAAAATACGCAAATTTTAAACGTGCTATTAAAACAAATTTCGTTACTATTTAACGAGCTACAAAACTATTTACACGATGATATTTCAAACTACACTGTAGTTTGCAAGTTTTCAGGTAGTTCGTAACATCTCCTTACGTAACGAGGAATTGAGAAGATTCTGTTCGATTTTTATGTATTTGATTCTTTGAGTTTCTGATATCAAAATAGCACTATTTAATAACCTCATTTGGCAAATCTAGCCAAGTATTAGGTTCACCTCTTTGTGTGTTCACGTATTAGGGTTGGTCTATACTCTTCGCATAGTTCCTGATTTATTGGATAAGATGTTTCATGCTGTACTGAAAACAGCTAATCAACGTCGTATCAAGAAAAGTGAAGCTTCTGATGGAAGGAAGGGAAACACTGCTAGGGATAACATTTTTGTACCATTGATTAATCTATGTTAGATAGATAGTTTTCTGCAATCAGTGAACTTAGACAAAATTCTAGGATCAAAAGTAAACATGCATCACAATCCTTATTCTTTCGCAGTTCTGCCATCTTATTCCCACGAAATACTTGAGTTGTGTGTATTCCTCTTGAATGCACGAGGTCCCTTTACCAACACGGAACAGTTCATTATTTCGAGTGCACCATCCCCATCCTCCATGTAAACCAGCTTAGGGGGCAGCAGTCCTTCTCACCCCTTGCACTCACCCTTTCACACACCTCGTGTGCCTTCTCTTCACACAACAGAAGCAGGGCATTACGCGTCACGGCGCAACCCTCCGCCCTTGTGAACGGAGATGGGGTGGATCACGAGTGCAGTGGATTGGCGATTGTGCTCATCGACTCCTGTTTCACCAGAATTGCAGAAATGGGTCTTACCATATCTGACTGTTATTTCCAAGGCATGCAGTACAACTTGGCAACATTATCAAGTACAATAATCTATCATACCCCTGTACCTTAACACTATCATTACCAGGGTATACATAAACCTCTGTTTCTTTTTCCCCCTTAAGAATAAAGTGCTTCATTTTATTTTAGCTTTCTTTCTTTCTTTTTTGTCTTGTATTAGCTTTTTCTAGTATCCACGTCTGCCTCACTTTGACCCTTCCACTTATATTTGTCTCATATTTTCTTTTTTATTGTCTTCTTACGTTTCATTTTTTGCTGCTTTACGTATTGTTACAATTTGTGTTACACAATCCATAAATTCAATATATTTACTTTCACTTCCAATTAAAAATGTCCAGTCATTCAAATTAGTTAAACCCTTTGCCTTCATTGTCTTCATTTTGTCAAACCATCTTCCCTTTTGCATTCATATACTATATGATTGACATCCTCCATCCCATTTCCACAGATACAATTTCGGTCCTCTGCTGTGCCGAATCTATACAACAACTTGGCAACGTTGGGGACAATTGAACAAGCGGTCCTACGAGGACCACTGACGGTTGCACAAGCGTCGACCAGACGAATGAATTGTAAGTAACTGCGGTGTTGCCACACACATACAGCACTGATTGGAAATGTTAGTTGGCTAAGATTCTTCAGGCTAGAATGCGGAGAGAGGAAATAATATAGCTATATTGGAAGGAAGTATGAATAACTGAGAAAGGTTGGAAACGTCACATTATAGGGATACTGCTAGAAGTGTACTGAATTCGTTGGATCATTCACAGGGAGGTCGAAATACATATCGATTTATTGAGGATGTGCATTATGCAAGGAAAAACAAAAAATGGTTTATGTCAACTCATAGGATGATCCTAGTATTAACAGGAAATATGAAAATATAAATTAGTATTTGGAGAGGTTTCAATTAGTGAGTTCTTTACGGAGTAAAAGCGTGCTGTTTATTAATTAATCATACTCTAGTATTGTCTTATTTATGCCGTAAATAAAATGACATAATTGGTGACCACTACTACGAAAGAAATAGAAGTATGACTGAAAATAGTACAGAGTAAAATGATACTTTTGAGGAGAATACGAAGCATATGAGCATGTTTTGTTTGTAAAGAATACCTTACAGAAATACGAAAGTATTCGAGTCAAATGATACTAGATGTTTTCATCGTGAGCACCTATGAAGAAATGATTCGCGCGAAAGGAAAGTATAAATATTTTGTGGAACATACATGGTCGAAGGTAGTAAAGGTCGAAGCCTCGAAGAAGGTATGAGGTTGAATGTTTTGTTTTAGTGTCAAACAAACTGTCCCACAAAGGCCCCGAAGGTGCCCAAGGGATTTACGGAGGGTAGAGATCCGCAATTATTAGACGTCGGGACTTGGAGGAGGTGCGTTCAGTATCTAACTCCAGCCAATTTGAACCCAGGACCCGATACTGATTTTACAACAACCTAAGAAGGCCTGAGAATCAAACTGGATGTTGAGGAATGTTGAAAAGTTCCGACCTCACCGGGGATTGAATCCCGGAAAGCGACTCAGCGTTCTACCCACTTTCCCCCGATGCTTAGGCATCATATCAAGAAAACAAAAATGAATTACCTGGAAATAAAGGAAATAACAAACGAAGTTCAAATATAGAGAGAATAAAAACTGGAAATTATCTTAGATATATTGGCATCTCCGTGGTATACGCCATTCCTTCCATCTACATCAAAAGGGGTATAAACTTCGAGTTTTTGAAATGATGCTGGTTAATGAAGCTACCAAGAGAGGCAATCGCTTGTACCATAATAATGCTTGAACAATATTCGAAACAATGTTTCCGATGTCCCTGGAGGCGTCAGCTAGTGAATGGCGTTGGAGTGGGTTGGAGGGGCGGGCGACACAGCGGCTGCCGGCTGCTGGAGCGACGGCGCTCGTCGCCTCTCGAAGGAGGAGTAGTTGGAGCAGCTGGCAGTCGGACGCGGCCTCCCCGACAACAACAGCAGCACATGACGCACTTTCAATGACACGAAGCAACTGTACGAAGCCACCGCTAAGGCGATGGCGGGGAGAGGGATATAGTTACTGCATGCTTTGCAATTGCAGTCTGCTTTGGCATAGTTTCACCTTTTCTCTCATTGTAGTATTTGCAAATGGGAAATGTAGCGTGCTATTGGAATTTGTCTACATGGGGCGATAGGAGGTTGGATGTGGAAATACGAAAGTAGAAGGAGGGGTTCGCTTTTTCATTGTCACCGCTATATGAAGCGGGAAATTGAAGTGAAAAGCTTCGAAGAATGACATGGAGCCAAGCAGTGGCGGATCTAGACCATAATCAAGGAGNAATTATCTTTAAATTAAATGCATCCAATAAATAATTAACAATCTGGTATTATTATAAATAATTATTATTATTTATTAAAGTTATTAACGTGGTATTATTATTTTATTAACCTGATAGTATTAATAACAATTATAATTAGTAACATCTGGTAACACTTTTACAAAGTACGCCATCTATCAACTTCAATTTTATCTGTCAAGAGTTCAGGTCAAATGAGGGGGGGTATAACCCCCTAGCCGCCTTAGCCCCCCACCCCTTGTAGATCCGCCATTTGTGGCAAGCAAACATTCTAGCTCTGAGCTACGAGAGGTGCTCACCTTATTTATATAATTTCTTATGGTGGAGTTCAAGCTATGATGGCATGCTGGGGGAGGTAATTGGGAAGGAGAGATGTTAGGTTGCCTGGAAACTAACGTTATCTGGAGTATGTGAGGGAAACCCCGATTACAAGACAACCTCACCTAGAGCAGGGTTAGAATGCACGCTCTCCAGCGTAGTGGCGGCAAATACTTTTCCACGAGACGACCATGAACCATTTTAGTTTATGGCTAAAACAAATTTATCCCAAATTTCTTTCCTCCCAAACGTTTTTCGCGAAGTGTGAGGGAAGCGTGCACGAAGCGTAGAATCACAGTTTATGGAATGTAAATGAGGTGTGATTAAAACATCGACCTTTCAGCGAAGTGATAGTGTGTGCGCTTTTATTTCATGTACGTTTCCAGGGTTAAACATTTTTTTACACTCTAGAAACTGTACTTTTATGATTGGTTCAAGTTTCTCTTACATTCGGTAAAATTTTCACCAGGGATTCCTCCTAGCATTACAACAACTTGTTCGTACTGTTCCTGGTCCTTACAGATGCACCAGATGCATGCACAAAACGATCTGAATCATGTGTTACTAAGCTATATTGATAAATAATCCAAAAACTCTTTAAAATAATTTAAAAAATGAATCTTGAACCTTGAGGTTTACTTTTTCTTTCTCATAAAATTATAAAATGGAATGTACAAGTTGACACTGATGTAGTGATTAGTGCACAGATTTACCACCCGAAGGCACAGCTCGGCAGTTCAAGCTTCGATTAATCCATAAGGAATTTGTTTTGTTGGACAAAGCAGACTGTTTCTCTGGATTCCTCCTCTATCCGTAGCAACTCATTTCTCTGCATTCACTCATCTTTATTCACCCTTCACGTTATTCTCGTACCATTCACTCGGGGAGGTGCGGCATGAAGGGTATCCAGCACCCTTGTCATTCCTTTGTTACAAGAAAAAAGTGTTGTATCATCCGCCAAAGATTTGTTTCCTCAAATTTCGCATGATATATTTAAAGATTGTACTGAAAAATATTGAGAGAAAATTCCAAAATTATTTTGAATTTGGTTTAAGATTTATTTTAAAAGCCAACGTTTAGTGAACTCATCTCCACCTGAAAACCGAGAATCATTAATATGAAAATAATCAATAATTGCTGTTCTCTAGGGAAGATCTAGGGGAGAATTTCTTAAAGCGAAGATTTTTTTCTCTGATATGTCGATCAAATTATTTAATTAACTTTAAAAGACACATTTTGAGTGGAAAAAACAGTGATGGTTGACAATATTGTAATATAAATTTAAAAATATATTTGATTATGTATCTAGTGATCCATGTTTGGTCTTGTATATTTTACATTTTAGTTCGTAAGACCCCCGAAATCATTTAAATATTTTTTATGGGAAAAAATAATTTCTCGTGTCTTGTCTTCGGAGTAAATAAATAAATTGTAGAGTATTGGGAAGCTACGTGACATATTTTTGTATTAATGTTCCACGGAGTGAGGAATACCACAAGCAACACACATCAGACTGACTTAGCGACGACTCCTGCGTGATGATGAGCCTCATGCGACTGACTCAACCTTACATGCTCTTTGTGTCTCTATTCTCCTGTTGAGGACAAAGAAGCGGAAGTAACACTCTCATGCGTCCTGTCGAGTCTCTTAGGTAAGTAGCATTCACATATGCTCATGTTCTCCCACGAAGTCGTGATTCGGGAGTCGCCAAGTCTTATTTGCACTCCAGTCTCCAAGGAAGTTCTTGTTCATAGCTGAGAAGCACACGTGGATTCTTTTCAGGACTGATGTGAATTCCCGCACGTAGGATGCACAATGTATCACACATCGTACGTTCTGTGCACTATAACCTCCTGAGGCGTTCAGAGCTTCTTTCGGGACGTTTCACTTGTTTATAAGAGCCAACGCTAGACTTCTGCGTTAATTTTTCAGCGACAGTCTACTGCTACTGCATGTGTCGAAAAGTGAGTAACAGAGACGGATTTGAATTCGTAATGGGAGCTTGCTTTCCTGTCTTTTAGCGAGGAGTAAAACTAGAAGTGAAAGTCAAGACGTCGCATACATTAACGACTAATTTTTTGTCTAAACGTCGAGGATTACAGTAATATCTCACCTTTTAGAAGTTAGCTTAGGAAGGGAAGGGAAACGGAATTATTTTCAGTAATATTAACAACACTAATATTACGATTACGATTAGTCAGTATTAAACAATCATGTTTTTAAAGCGATCGCCTATGATTATTTCATGAATTTTTGTTATTGTTCTTATGTGTAATATTTCTTTTGTACTCCCGCACGACCTTGGCTCGGATGCTAGTATAATGTTTGTTATATTCGTCTCCCCATTCCCAGACATTTATTTCCGATTTTCTTCAGCACTGTCTGGGACATTTATTGGCTTTCTCTCGGAAAACATATCATGTAAAGAACTTCGGAAATTATTTTCCGGGAGAAAGCCAAAAAATATTCCAGATAGGCAAGATTCATATTATCACGTAAAGAACTTTAGAAATTAAATTCTTGACTGTTTTCTGACAGTAAATTATTTATTCTTCACTATGTACAATATTGTTACTGTGAGTGATTTGGCATATTTTAAAGTAGATTTATGATAGAATTCGTATCCTGACAAATATATAAATTAAGAGATCACTAATCTCGAGTTTTGTCGTCTGAATTAATCAATTAATCTTCATACAACACGACAGAGAGAAATGTAACCCAAATTAAACTCGTAGATGATTTCGGAATATACAACATATATATTTAACATTTCGTGAGCTCTACGTTAAACTATTCTTAGAGGGGATTGTGTCTTTTCTGACATATCAAAGTGGGGAGAAAACAACATGTGATTCAATAAATATGGTGAATGAACTTCTAGTGTGCGATTAGGTGGTGCCTGTGGCGGATTTAGATCGTAGTCAAACCGTGGGGGGGGGAAGGTAACCGGNAATCATGGTTTTACAACTCAAATTTTATACATATTATCTTTTAAATAAAACACATCAACTCACCAAATAATCAACAAATAACAATATTAAATAGTAACCAAATTTGTTAATTTTTTAATGTGGCAAAGTATGCCTGTGTCTGCTGAGTTTAGGGGTCCAATTGGGAGTGGGGACTATGGCCTCCTTATTCCCCCCCCTAGATCCACCCCAATTGGTACTTCCAGTCGAAGGATAATTAGTCAATCTTGACGAAGCTGTGTGCTTGTCTAGAGAAGTAGTTTCTGTGAACACGTTGCTGAAGTAAGGTGTACTGCAGCGAAGGATCGTGGGTGACGTGGAGCTATTTACGAAATGTTAAAAGAATGTCAAGAAATGCTTCTTCAAGCGTAGGACGAACAGAACAGTAAAAAGTCTATGTTCGAGTGTTACATGCACTTCCGTGAAGATCGCGACAGCGTGAAATATGTGCGAAGGTCAATTAATAATAATAATAATAATAATAATAATAATAAATTTATTGTCAAATAATGCAGTTACAAACTGCGTATGACCACGTGGAGGACAATAAACTAATTTGCACTCCGGAAGCACGCAAGGGACCATCCTATCAATTCCGCTCGAGGGCCCAAAGGTAGAGGTGGATTTAACTTTTCAGCACACTCCTAACAATAAAAATAATTCGGAACGTGATATAAAATCATTATTATATCTACCAATTTGTGTTTAATAAAACACAAAAGAGTTCTTTCAGAAGTACGAATTATTTAAACTATATATCACACAGAAAGTATTCATGATAAATCATAACTGTTAAGTAACACTAAATTCGTGATTTATTATTTCAATAGTTGCCGTCCCTGGGAAGGTGCGTAGCGAGTCTGTATAAAAAATCCGCATCTACCCTAAGGAATCCTGAGAAAAATCCGGGCCAGGAGTGAATTAATGTACACAATCGTGATGTCATGCAACGACATCAAGACAATTCGACAACTGTTGACCGAAGATAGTCGACGGACAGTTCGAATGTTCGTGGAGCACACTTGAGTGTCATATGGGAGTGATAATGGAATTTTAATTGAAAAGTTGAGTGAGCGTTTTAGATTCATGATTAGTGCCTCTCGTTTACTCCTGAACAGAAACATAGGATGGAACTTATCACATGGGACCTTATCGAGATGGTGTTTGGTGATCCCCCTTTTTCTGGACGGGTCGTCGCGGGTCTGATGTACGACCCAGAATGGAGGAAGTAAGGTTTAGAGCGACGCAGCGCAGGATATTGGTATGGGGCGCGACTTAGTGCATTACGCGTACAAATGTTAAGAGTAGGAGGCGGAACATTCAAGAAGGTGGTACTTAGATAAGTTACAAAATTGGATATAATATAATAGATAAAGGTGTTAAAAGACGGGAGGCTACGATGGTTTAAAATATTGTATTATCGTAGAGACTTCATTCCTAAGAATCCTTACTTAAATATTTTTGAAGAAATTTATTAGCGCAATTTTAGTAAAAACCAAAAGACTCAATTAATTTCTCAAGTCGGTGAGATCATTTGTAAGATTTGATTAATTACAAATCAATAATCAACTTTATTAAACTATTTTCAATTAGAATGTATTTTAAGCGGATGGTTCCGCGGCCGTTACGAGTAAGTCGTGAGGAAGGAACGGGAGAAAATTTTTCAGTCGTTGGTATGGATTCCAAGAAATAAATTAAAAGAGAAGCGGATCGCAACGTATTTGTTTTGGAAAAATAACACGTAGTTCAAGGAGAGAATACCAGCGCAACGGAAACTTACCACGTGTTTTTTTTTAGGAAAATGAGATCACATCAATTGGCGGCTTCAGACAAGCAGCAGCTAGTCGCGGGTGCGGCGAGTAGAAAGGTTTTATGGTTTTAAAAGGAATACAATAAGCTGCATGGGTGCGTGATGATACGCAACGGCCAGCGCCGGGGCGCGGTCAGCGGTACACCAGATTGTGGGGACTGAAAATGTTAAAGGATTTTGGCCGTTGAAAAAGAATGTGAACTAAGTTTGTGCCTTTGTGGTTAAAAACTGCCAAGTGTAGACCGCTTAAGAACGGTTGAGCATAGAAACGTTCAAAAATGCAGCACGTGGGTTGGCCTGGCGCGTGCGTGATCATGTCAAAATTGACCGATGACTAGTGACGTCGTGGGGAAGGGATTTTGAGTGTATTGGATGCGTCGGTCACATGATTTTCAAAACACACAGGTCACGTGTGTAAGTGGAAGACGGGCAGAGTGGGAGTGAAGCCCATTTATAGAACAGCAGAAACGAACTTAGAACATTGCGAGATTCCGAGTGTAGACCCAGAGAGTACTTTGATTCCGAGAACATTATTCGGACATTCATTCGGAGACATTGATTCCGAGATCAACATTACGAGATTATTATTTTGACGTTGCAGAACATTCTATTTTTTTGACGTTACATTGCAATTCAGAGACGTTCGTTCAGAGAGCGAGACGGGTATCCGTTCCGGACATTTTGGAACTTTGTGTTGTTTTGTATAATGGCTCCTTTCGGATAAATTGTTTCCGAGTTAACATTAAGGACTTATGACCTCTTCTGTCAACATTCGGTCAGTCTGAGTTGCCACGAGGTGGTAGCAGGTCGCTTATCCAACTCTTCGGAGTTATGGAAATTTTTCTCCGGTCAGAAAGTCTTGAATCTGATCGGTACCACGATGCGTAACGGTGCTCCTGGAGTGAATGCTGACGTCATACGCTAGGACGAGTACCCGGGGCGTTGATTACCAACTGTGAGGTCGTCTGGGGCTCGGCTCCGTTTCCAACAACTGAGGCTGATCTGTTGTATTGTCCAGGTATTCCTTAAGGCTGTCTGCGTCCGCCTACAACGGTAAAGAGCAAAGCGAGAAGAAACTGTGCGTCAAAGATAATAATGAATGCCCATTCTTAGAACTTTGGAACTCAGTGATAATTATTAAACTGGACATAAATTGAAGATGAGCGATTCAAATTGTATTCGTACTTTGTATATTTATTATGGTATTCGACTTAGAAATGGTGTTTAAATCAGGTAAAGGGCTTGTTTTGTCAATGAAGTTATGAATCTGGTAAAAAGGGGAAATAATGTGTAATTTTTGGGGGTTGTTATTAATGTAGTCAAATTTCATGTCCTCTCGTGTAATTAAAATTAGTAAGTCAATTTGTTTCCATGCGTTTTCCTTCTTAAGGAACCATAGTATGTGTTTTCCCTTATATAAATAATATCAAACCCATGCATAAAATTAGTAGAACGAGCTAGCTGAGGAAATTAAGATTTTTGAAAGGTGAGTGTGAGCCACTACGCTAAATTTTAATATTGTTTAATTACGTTTTGTTACAATTTATAGGGAGATTAGGAATCCTTATGGCTTAACCAACCGTCATCCTGGCTGTTCTACGTAAGTGTAGTCATTTTCTGGAATTTGGCAGAGGTCCAGGCAAAAATCCTTCCCGGATCGGCCTTGGCCAACGGTCCGTAGTTTGAAGACCCCTGCTCGATAGTTATGTTGCGTTGCCAATGGAATCAACTACAATAATATTATTTAGTAAAACTCTTAAAGTTTATTGCGGTCGTACAAATATGGAAAATTTGGAAATGATTTTGTTCAAAAAGTTTTAGTGCGTTTTCTTTTCTTAGAATTGCACTTTAACATCGAAATAATCATTGGGAACGGTTTGTGATATGTCTGGTTCCACGAAAACCTTCAACTAACTTCAGATTTATGAACATCCTGGCTCAAACATGTGTATTATTTAGAACGACAGAACTACTTCTTGAATAGGTGAGATGCTCTCTGATTTACGTCCTTGGTTTTAAATAGGTATGTCTTAAAACAACAAACCGTAATTAATTACCTATTAGGTAGAAAATCCATGGATTATAAAAGTAATAATATAAATGATAAAAGAAAGGCACAGTCTGCCTCGCAAGGAAGGAGGAAGGGGCATAATCCATTTGAAGAACCTAGACAGTTCACAATTAGCGCAACTCCGAACTTTATTTCAAAAGAGGAAGGAAGAATCTAACTTTTACAAGACCACATGTGCCGCTGACATGAAATATACTCCTTCAAATTTAGCAGACCATTCTCCTCAACCAAATGAAATTAACGTCGAAATCAGTCGGAGAATTAGCCAATGGAAATCTAAATCACTTCATGGTAGACATCCTCATGATCCAGATGAGCCTCATGTCGACAAAGCTGCGTCGAACACCTGGCTTACAAAAGGGGATCTATACTCGGAAACGGAGGGTTTTCTCATGGCAATTCAAGACCAAGTAATAAGCACAAAAATTATAGAAAATTTATATTGCAAGACACTGATATAGCAGAGGACATATGTAGGAAATGCAAAATTAAATCAGAAACTCTCCAACACATCACAGGAGGACGCACTCTATTAGCACAGACAGATTACACGTACAGACACAATCAGGTTGCTAATATTATCCATCAGAAACTGCGGGAAGTATGGACTAATAGATGACACTGTGCCGTACTACAAGTACTTCCCAAAATCCATTTCAGAGAACAGCAGGTACAAAATTTATTTTGATAGATCAATCCTCATCGAGATGACAATCCATCCCAACAGACCAGACATTATTCTAATAGAGAAACTCAAGAATATCACACACATCATAGATATTGCAGTAACCAACACCTACAAACTACTTACAATGATAATATTAAAAGATATGAAGATTTGAGAATAGATTTTTTTCGCTTATGGAATATGGAGTGTGTGTAAATATAGTGCCTACAGTCTTGTCCACCACTGGAGTCATCTCTCACAGCCTGCACCTGAGCATCAATCGGCTTCAACTCTCCAAAAACATATTTCTAACATTACAAAAAGCAGTCATCCTTAACACCCGTGGAATAGTCAGAAGATTTTTAAATTGTTTGAGGTGAGGATGCTTGGTAATCCCCGCACTTTACCTGAATCCAACTACAAGTTGTCAAAAAAGAATTCAGGAAAATAAATAATAATAATAATCATCTTAATAAAAGTTAAGTGTTTTATTCAGTGGTGAGACTCAATTGACGAGGTTTGCTCTTCCATCTGACTACGAAGGAAAAGTAATACAGATCACACAGGATGTTCAAGACTAGGTATGATTAAAACTTACATTTAAATCTAGAAATGTAAGGGACCATCTCAGTAAACGTGAAGTGAAAAACTCATGTTATCGGGTTAACTTTACTACAAAACGTCAGGTCCGTCCATTTCATACACCGAATAAAAATTCCCTCTATACAATCTTTCTCCTCAGCTAGTCACTGCGTGCTAACACTTGTTTTGTCACAATCGACTGTCACTTCACTGCTTGCACGTGACTGGTAATATTTGGCTTTGGGAGCGAAGTAACCCTTAGAGAAAGAAACATGACTTGAAATCAAATAGCGTATTTCTCTATAAGGTGCCAGTGATAAGACATTTATGTAGATATTTTGGTTCCTACAATAATAGATCCACAATTATTGTTCTACTGTACTTAAACATGTTGGAAACACTAGAGGAAGGGCAGGTTGAGTACAAGGGAGAAAGAAACAGTTTTCCGAGTGAACACCCTATTTCAATAGAGAAAAAGATGTAGGGTTCCCGTTTCAAAATTTTGCCAAATTGTAGAAGCTGACAGTAGATGTACTGCAGCGTACTGCTCCCTGTCTTCGTCTAGAAGGCAATATGCCATTAACGATAAATGACACAAATTATTAGTTATGTGAAATATGTCTTACTCATTTGGTACATTGCTCATTTTATTAATCTTGGAAATCATTGGGGAAGAAATTTTTTTGGGACTGTTGGTATCTTCATTCAAAAGCAAATATTGAAACTACATACGAAACGGGAAGTAAATGATGGAATAAGTTGTCCAGAAAAATGATTCAATTCCAAAATTACTAACACAATCGTAAGTTCTGACCTACTGTTTCTTTTTTGACGAGGGATGAAGAAAACGAAACTTTGACATTTACATGCACACGCATGTGACATCAAACATTATCGGAACATAATGTGAACGGTCATGGTCTACAGCAGTACTGTCCTCCAACAGGCGCAACAGGGAACTATTTGTATGGCCCGTGATTAATAGTAAATTTTTTCATCAAACTCTGCATCAAATATTGGGGGAGACAACTTAGTGTTACAGATCTATTTTCAGGACTAATATTTGATGTGGCTTGTCCGATGAGAGTAACTAAAATATTATGTTCGGAATTACAACGGAAAAACATTACAATAACAAAAATAATTTTACTATAATACTACGATTTAAAAATACGTTATTAATTATAGAGAATTATATACTAAATTTTTCGAGCTTAAAATAGTATAATTAAGTATCAAAATATGGTGTTAAAAATTAATAAATATGACTCTTTCGTCAGGTAACATTTTGCCGAACCCCACTCCGTTCTGGCCCGATCGATCGAAAGTGTATAGAAAATGGCCCGCGAGCTAAGATAAGTTGGACAGCGCTGTCGCAAGATCTTTTATGACAGGTTTAGTTTGAGTTAACGCGCATCTCAAGTCATGTTCCACATTGAGACGGTTTCTGACCTTTGTTTTTACTGTTTCTAATGTTGAGAAACACTCTCACATCTGTAAGTGGTTGCAAAATGTATTATCACTTTATAATAGGATATTGAGCACCTACTTTTCGCCAAAATGTACCGAGGTCATAATGTTGAAAGTCCACTTTAAAGTGCTAACCTCGCGAAATCCGAGAAATTCTACTTTAGCTGACACATCTTCGTCTTTCCAAATTTCATCATCCGTAGAAAATGGTCTTAATATTGGAGTCACCATGTTCGGGAAATATTGCTTCAGTGAGTCCAGCAGCTCGGTCCAGCAGCTGCGGATAAATGAAGAATCACGGAATTTTCAAACGTGTTTTTTTTTTTAGATTTGTCATTTACCAATTGCTCATACAGTCGTATAAACAACGACATATCGCCAAAAATTTCCAAAATAGTAGTTTTACACCCGCAGGGGTAATTACGGAACCCATGCTCTAGATCCTCCAAAATGACTACGTAACTAGGAGACCGTGTGTAACTGCTCTGCGTGTGACTAGAAAAATTCGCGTGCGTGGAAACAGTCCGCGATGGCCTCTTCGTGGGGACGCAAGGGGGACAAGTGAGGCGAGGGGATGGGATGGGAGGACGAGGAGAGGACTAATCGGATCTGGTGTGGTGAGGGCGGCCGCGAGTCCTCCTCGCCTTCGCCGTTGCTGCTGGACCGAGCTCCCCTTCCGCTACTCTCTGCTGTCAGCGACGACGCGGATTTTCCTCTTTTTTTGTTTCATCCGACTACGACGACGTCGCGCAGGCGGACGCTCATAAAGATGGAGGGACGGATGCCAGCGCTGTGTGCGCGCGCGCGGGCGGGCGCTCCATGAAACATTTAGAGACAAGAGAGTTTAAGCACCGTAGTCTCTATGCTCGCGCCGCACAAAAAAGGAACGCGATGGATTAAACCGAAGAATCCATGTTTCGGCGGCGCCGTGCTCTTTTGTGCGCGCTGCCCGGGGAGATTAATGGAATCGTTAGAAGAATGGCTACAAAATGAAAGAACATTTGTGTCCTGCGATGTCATGAATAGTTTGCTTTTGCCTTAAAATTAAGCGAATATGTTTTTTGAAAATTTGTAATTTTTTTTTAATTTTCGACGAAAATTTTATTAAATTATAAAGCTAGGAGTATTAATTACTTATCATCGAGGTGCTTGTTTCAGTTTAATTTTCTTCGAGATAATCTCATGTCTGGCTGTCGCTTGGATTATGTTAAGGAAAGAGTGTGAATACCTACACATGTATAAAAAAAACCTTTTTATCTCAAACCCCAGAAATTCAGAACAAAATTAATTTATTTACTTTCTTAAAAAATACGTCTTATAATACGTTATGTTGATATAGAGGATAATAGTTTTAAAGTTGCAAATACTCCTTTACCGCAAAAAATTTTTACAGTTCTATCTTCATTAGTATATTATCGTTATATTTCATTTCGGCAAAAAGAGATATTTTACTCAAACTTCTTTAATATTCATTCGTGATATATACGTGTTCAGTCTTCGGAACCTTGTAACTTGGGCGTCGTATGGAGAGCACCTGTCCGACCAAGAGCGATCGTTGACAAATGAAGCCCAGTGAAGACGCACAACGCCCAGCCGTCGTCGCCCGGTAGGTTGGGTGAGGGTGGCAGGGGAGGAGAAATGGCGGGAGGTCTTGTGTACCCCGCAGATTGTCGGCGCTAACCGGGCAGCGCCTGGGGACGTCGGTGTTGCAAGTTTAATGGCGGCGCTGCTGGTGAGGTCCAGTCGCCGCCGCGATCCGCAATCAGCTGCCCGCCGCTGCGCGATCGGAGATTATAACCGCGCGGCCTGCCTCACTGGCGACCACCCCCATTCCCTTCTGATTCTCCCTTTGCTTCTCTTGCTCCCTTCCGCCACCCCAACCCCCCACCCCACACGATTCGCTTTCCTCTCGTCTCCTCTTTCCTCTCCTCTTACCTTTTCGAAAAGCTGAGCAATAACAGAATGCTTATGAATGTGGCTTTAACACAATGGCGAAATAGAAAAATCTCAATGTGAAAATATTTTAAAGCTTCTTCTTCATACAGTAAATACGGTAGATTCTCTCGCTTTTCCTACTTTATAGTACACCGTTCTCGCTTCAGTGTATTTCCGAATTATTTTCGTCACTTTCAACTTATTTCTTAATCGGAATGTCTGAACATTTTCCAAATATTTTTGTGTAATTTGCATGGATAATGTAATACGTCATTGGCAATAGCGATGGTAAAATAAACGTTTAACATTATTGCAAGAATTGACGAAAACTTTATTGCGTGTACTCTACAAATGCAAGAGGAGGACGTCTTTGTATAACCATTTAGAGTGATCTTATGTTGAATACGTTGTCACGTTATTCTTCATAATGCCGTGCCCCGAGTGATATCACAAAATTAGGAACTGGAACATCAGTCATCATTGTAATTATGAAAACTGGAAACTATTTTCTTGCAACGGATCGTATTTCAGAGTCAAAACACGTTTTCGGCGTATGTCAAAATGTGGGATTGAAGAATCATATTTTTAATTATTCGTTGCTTTATGAACTTATTACAATTCGTACATTATAAATTATCACAGAATGCACAAAGGAAGTTCAAGAAAGTTACTTACCAAAATACAGGTATAATGTATCTATGGGTATCTATGAGTAATTTGAACGCATGCAATGGAGAAGGTACAAGACAGCGATTAATGTTTGATGAATTTCTACATTCTTGGGGCCACAAATCTTTTTAGATGTTAGTGGACACATACTGTGAAATATATTTTCTGTGCCCCACTTAATTGGATGCAATCGAATTACAATTTCATCCGGGTGAAACACTGGAAGTAAATAAAAATAGTGGACGTAATATTTCTCCTAGCTGCATATTTTATCTCTTAATTTGAAGAAACCAAAAATCTCTCACAAAATCATACTCTGAAATCGTTTTCAAACTTTTCACTCACAGATCTTTTATAATACTCGCGTATTTTGCAATTGTTCGTGTTAGTTTGGTTCCATGAAGTTAATATTGTTGCCGATTGATGTATAACAAATTTCCATTCACGTTAAATTAACAGTATTTGACACATGTATCTTGTTAATGTAGAAATAATCACCTTACTCAATTCTTTTTCAACGTTTTCCTCGTAGTCCATGTGCCGATGTCACACGGTGGCTTCGACACATATGTGTACCCGAGAGTTTTATTTATGCAAGCGTACTCGTAACTGTGGATGTTGCTTATATAAGTGAAAATAATTACTGTGACCAGAGCACGGGATTAGAATCTCTGGCTTTGTAGAATCACGACTTCTAATAAGATAAGATCGTGTGGGTGTGCAAATCGACCCGAGATGTCTCTGCATCATTTATATGTTGCCGAATGAGCAAAGTGAAGTATTACATGAACGGTGTAGTGAACAGTACTTTCCAAGTCGAACAAAAAAATTGTTCGTATGTCTTGAAAGATATACCAGCGTGAAATATCATATACAGCGTTCCCATTATCAATTAATTCATTTTAATTTGACAAACCAATTTGTAAGTAATAAGAAACATATTTATTAAATGCGAATAGATCGTATATTTGAATTGAACCGTCAAAATTGTGAAATCATTGAAGTCAACCACTTGTGAAAGCACCAGGGAAAAGCAAGAAATTGTCGGGGAGTTATTCATCTTTATAAGAGCTTTGTTGATATGAGTACTAAAATGTACTAAGCGTGTTCTGGAATGCGAATCCCCACAAAATGCAAAATATAAGAGAACGTAAAATTCTATGTAGTATAAGAAATTATGCAAACATGAATTCAATTTAAAGGCACAGGTTGTTTAATGTGCGCTGACTAAGACGAGAAACATACATAGTGAGTTACATGAAATAGTACACGGTCGAAATGTCGTTCGTCTTGTAGTTCCTGATAAAGCATAGATCAGTACAGATTACTCACATGTAGAAATACTCAAAAGTTCATCCGATATGAGGAAATCACTGAATTCAATGCGTGAGCGATAAACTCGAATAAGAATTCGGCGAGTACAGAGTTTTAACACCGAATTGAACTTAGCACTGAATAAAACGCTGGCATGTACGTGGGTGCTGGTCACCCGTACGAGAACGCAGAGCGTAATGTCACTCGGAGTGAAGCGAGCAGCAGAATGATATTCTTGTTTTTAAATCAAGTCTCGTTGCTAGGCCTCCTTGTAATGATGGGAGTCAAGTTCGTGGGAGTTGGCTTCGGTGACTGTTAGTGAATGTTACTATGTAGCGTGTCGCTACAAAATCAGTTCTGTGATAGATTTTGACGGACATAAAAATGAAAGTGGGATAGCAAATTTGTTGAAAGAGACTTGGAAGCGTTCATGGAACTTTTGAAAAGGCGAAGGCGGGGAGTGACCGAGGTGAAACGCGATATGCGAGGTACGAGACGAGAGAAGATGCTTTGACGGGAAAGAGTTCGGACGCGCGATTCGCCATTGCATCGAGATAAATCAAGTAGGAAATCGCTAACGTGTTCGCAAATTTACTTAGACATCCATTTGATTGTAATCGTAGGATCCCGCGATCGAAGTCAACATGAATTTGTTTATACAGAAATCTTTTATTTTGCGATGAACCTCACAAGTTAACAAAGTAATTATGTCATGATGAATGAAAATGGGAGACGGGACAGATGCGAACTCGGGATCCTCAGCTTAGCGCGCTGATACGCTACGTTATGTGGGTCTCGCTAGTTGAATGTCATTGGTGGACTGGCCCCAGAGGCGAAGGGGCTGGCATATTTGGTGGCGCATCTGCGTGCTAAGCTAAAAGTCCCGAGTTTGAAGTTCGATTCCCGTCTCCCAATTTCATTCAACATGGCATAATAAACTTGTTTGTCAGGAACAAAAATGCGTCTCAGTCGACAAAACTACCAACGTTTAGGCCATCATACTGTAATGTTCTTGTTGTGCAATGTCCTAGTCGTACAGACCTTAGTCGCTGTCGTACTCTGCGAGGAAGAATGAAGCTACCGAAGATAATTAAAGGATTTGCGACCCGTTCTTCCGCGAGGACTATGACAGCATCTTCTGTCTGTATGACTCTGATATAGCCCTGAAGAAGACCACAGCAGGATGTCCGAAACGTTGGTAGTTGCGTCTACTGAGACGCAGTTTGTTCCGGACAAAGAAGTTTATATTCATTGGTTTGATCACCAATTCAAGTGTTGCTACGTCACGCCTATGACATAGTAATTACACGGGTATTTACTTCGTTGAATCTCATTACGTTTACTTACTCGGTTGCACCTCCGTCGGGGCATTCATATTTCTTTTCAAAAGTATTTGCAGCTCTGTAATTATTTCGTAGTCTTCACCCTTCATGAACTTCAACAGTTAATCAATTACAATGTTCTAATTAACAGGTCCGCAGTGGGAATCTGTCGTTGACATTTCGCATTATGTTTACTCTTTTCAGTTCCAAAAATAAATTCCAAACAAGAAAGATGACTATATCAAATTACAAAGTATTATGTCTACTCCTCTCCCTCGAAGACATTATGATTCACCATTTCACATTGTCAAAAGCTACATCAATATCGATGAAGAGCATTAGGATAATTTACCAGTCATTTATGAAACCCAACAATCTCTGTAAAGCGTCCTCAGTAGTAAAATAGCTATATAATACGAAAGTAATGACGTAGTCATGGCATCTTTGCTCTCGTCTTACTTTTGAGTAGGACAACGCGTGTTCGATCCCCCACTCGGTCAAACGAGACGAAATGGTCAGTTGGAATGAGAGTAAAGATCAGTTTACTTCGTGTAACTTCGTATACTATAAGTTTACTTCGTTCACTTATAGCATCGTTAGAAGTCAGAAAATAAATTATAAAATAAATACAAAGAAACAAAAATATGTCATTTGATACCTCATCTAAGTGCAGTTATATTTGCGATATTATTTTGAGAAGCTTGGGATTGCTGTTATTAATTGACTTTTTAATAAAGGTACACAACACAAAGAAAATGTTCTAATTTATGACATCATTACAAAAATTATTTTATAATATGTCGGTTGATATATCCTTATTTCAGTTTTACTCCAAAAATGTATGTACTCCAATAACAGGATCATAGAGCAATTTATTTATTTATTTATTAATTCATGTGAAATAGTGGAGGAACGCACATATTTAAAGTGAAGAGGCACAAATAATGGCATTTGTCCTCAATGGACCAGGAAATATCGGAGCAGAGAAATCTCGTCTGAAAGTATTCGAAATAGCTCATTCTCAAGTTCCTCTTTTCACTCAATACTTTTCATTAAAAATATCCTCAAATTAAAAAACAAAATGTTTACTCCCCAATTTTTACTTTCTCCTTACTTAAGCACTGAATAAGGAAATTATAGTGATTTTTTTATTTATTTAACTCATAATACAATACCCTGTTCCTTTACCTTTACCTTCATTAAGATGATAATGGAGTGAGTTTTACCTGTATCTAACATATTTTTAATTTTTAATATTTTATAACATTAACTTAAAATAAATAATGCTAGACTTACGGCATTTTATGGACGAACAGTACATCTTTTGTGATCTTTTTATATTTTCTCTCAACGTTTCGAGTTCCGTTGGAAGTCGTCGTCAGGTGGTTCAAATTCTAACAAATTCTAATAAGAAATACAATAGAACAATTGAAAATGATATTAAACATAAATATAAGCACAAAATATTAAAAAAAACGCAGAAACCAAATAAATATGTTATAGTATTGTATTGTATATACCAGATTGCTTTTCTGTGAATTTTCAAACTCCCGCATGTACTTTTTATAAATATATCTTTAAAGGTCCTAAGTCTTGCATTGTTTATTTAATTTGATTATATAATGGATGTTAATTGTAACTTACAATATTTTTTAAATTTATTATCTACTTCTACTCTTCTTTAAAAATTCCTCCACTGAACCGAACATAAAACAAAATCGCGTGGTATCGAATACAAATCCCGCCATCCATCAGCCAATTACTGCAGCAGCCCAAACCATCAGTTGATTGTTAATCCGAGAAACACGTGACCATACAGCGATAACAATTCGTCTCAAGACCTCCTTCATCTCGCGGATGAAACAGTAATAGCCGTCGCCTCGTCTCACACAGCATACGTCAAACTCGAGCCAATGTCAGTCGCCACGGAGCGCGTATGCGGTTATGTTTGGTGACGCGGCAAAGCTACGAGCGGCGGGCGAGGGTGAACGTACGCGTGATATATCGCGGAATGGGAGGCAGGTTAATTTCTCTCTATCATTGATTGATTGCATTCTGAGTATAATTAGCAGCAGCATAATATTAATAATTTGTGGGGACTAAAGCAAGGCTCGCTGTTATCAATCACACACGCAAGGCCAGTGGCGCGGAACGGCCGAAACGGTTCAGCGACGCGCGAAATGCAGCCCCTGATTAATTGTGGCCGTGGAGATCGCAGGGCGCCCGCGCCGCTGGCCACCGCCGCCGCCGCCTCCGCAAACGCCCACTGGGTTTCCGTCGCCGGCAGCGCTGGATTGCCCCGGGGCAAACGACATCTCACCGGAGACACCCAGACATGGTGTATTCGTATCGCAGTAGATGGTAAGAATGATGACTAAAACATTGGTTTTCTAATACAGTGAAGATCTAACGCATTTTTTCAGTCAATGTTTATCAGAATTTTTCCATTGTTTCTAGTTTTCTTTGTCCCGTAGCACAGAATTAACATTTATTACCCCTGTTTTAGAAATAATTTTTTTTATTTTGTATTTCTTCGTTAAGTACTCTCTTATTAAGCGGTGACACTGAAATAATCAGTTTACTTGGGACCTCGACTGTTCGAATTCTGGTTACCGTTCCGACTATTACCAAGTTGACACTTCAAGAACATTCCATAAATGTTTTGACTGATGATTAATGTTTTTCGATGGCCACGTTCGAGGTTTCGTCTCATAATAACACATTAGACTCACTTCGTTATTTCCTCTTTCGAGCTGAAAATAATAAAACTTGGTAGGTAACATTGGTATACGGGTACCATGTGTAACAACGAAGATTAACCGGCAACATAATCCATGCACACCGTAATTGGTTTAGTATTGTGGAAGACGTGAATGAATCATTGTGATGTGTTTTTTGCGCGCGCTTAGATTTATTTCTAAGGGTCTATTGCTGTTTTTTTGGTGTGACAAGTTGGTTTGATGTGATAAAAGAGTGAAATGTAAAAATAATCGGAAACGACAGATATTGGTGATGAATACATTTTTGAGGATGCTGGAGTGAAGAATTACACTCCCAATGCCGCTTAAGCCTACGATCACCCCTTTGAGCGAATATACACCCTTCGTGTAGAGGGTGAAAGAGAGAAAATATAAAAATAATCGAAAATAACCGCTATTAGTATTAAGACTTTAGTTTTTGGGAACAATGAAATTAGTAGTAACAAACTGGATGACGCTTAAACCCACGATAAACCTTTATACACCCCTAAGGAAAGGAATGATTTTTGAAAAGTATGGAAAATGACATGTGACCAATTCTCAATTTTCGGTATCGCTTAGTTTAATAGTAACGTACTGATATTGTGTAAGACAAACATTCAGCTTCCGTGGGTTGTAAGACACTTTCAGCTCTCCCTGGGGATGAATTGGGAAGGGGGTGAAAATAAGCCAAAACGACCGATATTGGTGTTGAATACATTACTTTTGTGGTCACTGAAATTAATAGAGACATCCCCACTTCCACCTAAGTCCATGTTCAGCACCCGTCACCCTATCAACGCTAGGGAAGGATATGACATAGCAAACTAGCAAATATTAATATTATGACAAATTCGCGATTTTTGGCTTCGCTGAGATGACAGGTGTCACACCTGATCCTGTTTTAAGTATTAATTCAGTCCCCATGGGAAATAAATAATATCGAAAATGATTGATGTTATTTGTCAAGATTTGGGGTTGCTGAGATGAATTGCGTGATACGTGAAAACTGTTGAAAAGGTCCGATATCAGTGACATATATACGAACGGAGCTAGTTAAACAAAAGCTTACAATAATCTCCGGATGAAAACTTTCCTACCAATCCGAACATAAAAACACTCAAAATCGTATAATTACCATTTTTATTTATCCCTGTAATACGAAAATAACATTCCATCCGTACTAAATACTAATAAAAAAGGAATTGACTTAGAGTATAAAAAAGAGGACAAAACTTGTTCTGGATGATTCTCTTTTGCCAGAACTAGTACTGAGCACTTTGAAAACGCTCAAAACTAGTTATGGTAATACGAGAACGTCCAAAATTAGTATTGGTCGTTTTATCTCGTCCAATGATCGAATTCAGATTTTTGTGCATAACACACACACACACACACACATATATATATATATATATATATATATATATATATATATATATATATATATATATATATATATANAGATGACTGCCTTCATGACAACAGGCACTATGGGTGTAAGACATCCCTTACATCCCTTGAGAGGGGGTGAGAAGGAGGTGACATGTTAAAATAATGGGAAAATCCGACATAAGATACGAAACCATGATTTTCGGTGACGTTGGGATGGATAAGGACGTTCCAGATGCTTTCTAAGTTAACAATCAGTCCACATTGCAGATAATATACCCCTAGCATCCCTAGAGTAGGGGTGGGAATGAAGAACAGGTAAACAAAATAAAAAAGACTGATATTGGTGTTGAATAAATCATTTTTGGGACCGCTCAAGTGAAATGACACCCTCATTGACAGATACGTACTTGATCACTCCCTATAAGGAATAAACACCCTGTGTTTTGGGGATGAGAAGAGTGAAATGTAAAAATAATCGTGTTGCCGATATTAGTGTTGAGATCGTAGTTCTCGGGATCGCTGAAATTAGTAGTGACACTCGAAGACGTCAAAGTTCACAATCTGCCCGTATAAACTCCAGCACTCCAAGGGAAGGGGGTGCTATGAAAAAATATCTTACATGACATAATGGACGAATACATAATTATCGGCGTCGCTGAGTTGATAGTGAAATCCCGATATCATTTAAGTCTGAACTCAGTCCTCATGAAACAAATACATCACTAGCACCCTTTGGGGTTGGAAATGAGTTTATGGATAAAAATAATTGAAAACTAATATTGAAATATAAAAAAAAGTGCATCTGATATGTTGTTTTAGGGTTGACGTGATGTTTCAACAACCAATGCTGTTATGTTCAAGATGTCACATAGAAGCACTGAATTCAGGCGCTGGGCTGAAGTTGGAGAGAACGAAACGTAAAAAAAAACGATATTGTGTATTCTGAGACGATTAATCGAATTTTAATGACATTACGTACCCTTCAGACCACACGAGGTTCACGATGTTCCAAGAGGTGGGGGTTTGGAAGAGCATGACAAAAATTACAAAAATATCGGCTAAGAAAGGATTTTACGAAAATTCACCCCAAGGGAGTGAAATGGGAAATAGTTGCTTTCTGAAAACTTTTTGTGAATTATATCAGTGAAAATACAACAAAAGGGATTTAGGGTGCTCACCAATACTAATATAACGTCCATCATTAATGGTTAATATTCTAAGTGAATACCAATGAGGATATGATAAAAAAAAATTGGAGACATAATACAAAATTTACGCGTGCAAAGCTGCGGGTACTCAGCTAGTTTCGAATAAAATGACCGCTAGGCAGGCTGGTGAGGACTTTAATGTTCCGCGAAGTACATTGGGAGACTCAGAGCCATATATTGAGACTGTTTATCTGACCTCTCAGATGGAAAAGTGAAAAGGACACGGAAAGATGGTTACTTTCATATACGACCGACTTAGATATTTTTTTAAATAATTGGGGTTTTAGGGCTCGCCAACATCATGATCATTAGAGCCCAAGCGACTTAGATATGAAATTTATATCCCTGAAGACGATAAAGAGATTTTGAAGTTTTTGTTTGATTTGGCGGAGTCTTTGAAGATACCTCACCAGTTTTCAAAACAGACGAAAACTTCAGGAGAACAGTGTTACTACGGTTTTATGGAGCGACGTTCCAAAATGGCTCTTGGAAGTCTCGAGACTACTAACCTTCAAAGAACTTAGGCACGTTACCCAGCTGTATGGTTGATTGATTTTGTATGAATATTTTTGATTATATTTTCTACATGTAATACAATGTAACATTGTATATTATGAAAATTGTGTCTGGACGGTACTGGAAGAACATTTATTCACCTCTCAGTTCTTTAAAAAAGATTACTTATTTCCTTAAAAAAACAATCTTTAAGCTCTTTTACTTCAATCATGAACTGAAGGTGATGTCTGTTTTCAAATTTATTAAAAGTTGATTTTTGTATATGTTTTGAGCCAATGCTAAGGTGGTCGGTACTGAAGGACTATAGCATTGTCTCTTATCTCAATACTTGAATAATAGAAAACTAAATTTTAGTACGTGTCATACAATAAATTCGTGATTACGAATAATAGTCATTACTATGTCACAAATACTCGTACAATAAAAATTGAAACACAAAAGATTACGATCTTCAATTACCGAAAATTGTATGCAACATTATGATTTAATTATGAAGTGCGTTATGAATGGGTCTTTGTTAAAAGACATGAAGACTTGCGTAAAAATCTCTCACATTTTCTGAAGTTCAAACTGAACTTATAAATACAAACTATTAGAAACTATTAGAAACGGATGATGATCCAAGTAACAATAAATTAGGCATTTATTTAGTAGAGGACATATAACATAAATTCTTTATTTTGTCTTGACATATTCTTCAATTTCTGTCTTATGTGAGTTTAAGCTTGTTCATCATAACAAAAACTAATGACGGGGTTTAAATATTCACTTTCTGTACCCTTACATAAAACGTCTTATCTAATATATATCTACATTATTCATTCTACAATCATAAAATCTTAAGAATAGTAATTCAATTTTGACTCTATCTGTAGTAGGTGTATTTGGAATTTTAAATAAATACATTTTGTAATATTCCAGAGTATTCAGTTCTTTCTAGAAAAAAATAACGGATAAGAATCCACCATTAAGGATAAGCAAAAGTGAAACTAAAACAAATTTGGTATTTTCTTATTTGAAGGTAAAAGAGAATTTACTGACATACTTCATCGTATTCTTACATCGTTCATCTTTGATTATGGGTTTCGAGTGTTTTACGTCTGTTAACTTTAAAATAACTAAGTTATTTATGTTAAACATAATATTATTGATGGGCATTTTCTTACCCCGTTTGTTCGAGAATGTTCACATGAAGNTTGATGGGCATTTTCTTACCCCGTTTGTTCGAGAATGTTCACATGAAGGCGCGTACATAATATTATGGGCTAAAAGTCAGTTCTTGTATATCATGAAACTTGAGTGTTTATCCTTGGCAACGTTTATAAGCACACACAATCCTGAATGACGTAGTTTCAGCATACAATCATACATTATATATGATACTTTTCGTCTAAAACGAGTACATAATGCATATTTCATGTCTCAACGTGTGCTGTAGGTGCATGTTGACCAATGCTAGGAGTGGATAGATTGACGGCTGAAACTAAATACTCTCACATTCTCTCATAAGTGAGGAGTGAATGTGAATTCAGATTGAGGGAGAATATACAAATCTTTGCTATAAATGAAGCAAAATGCAGGAAGAAGGAATTGCTAATATATAAGAAACGACGCATAAAAGACTAAATAAAAGAGATTTTGACACACTTTTAAGTACGTACAATACCGTTTATGGAAAGTGATGCCGATTTTATTGACCAGAACTCTGCGCAGAAGCTGATATCATTTGGATATTTAATAACTGATTTTTTGTATGCAGGTCATGAGAACTAATCTCCCGTCTGATTCATATAAAGGAATTCGGATGGCGAGATTTTGAAGAGGAGATTATTGAACTATAATTAGAGCAGGTGAGGGAAGCTCCAGCTGAAAGCCTCTTCCAGTTCGGCTGAACAAGGATATTGAACCCACGCTCTCCGGTTCTCTACTGTTGGTTTAAGTTTTTAGAGCGAAGATGCAGCGTCTCCTCTCTACCACGAATTTAATTTTTGTCGAACGCGAGTGTATAAAAACAAAATCTTCAGGGAATCCATAACAAAGCACATCACATTAATTCGATTTAGACTCATTAATACATTGTGACATTAAAGTTAACTTGAATAGATCCTAGAATATTTATAATAAAGATTGATGTTACTATATCATAATATTTTCAATTAATAGATCCTAGAAAGGAATCTTTCCTCATACCTCAACGTTCATACTGATTACCAAGTTCATCCAACCTACTGTAAAATGAGTAACGGTTCATCCCAATATCAAACCGGGCGGAGTGAGGTAATGAACATCTCCTCATGCCCAGGCCAAGAAATTACCGAGCTGTACACTCTGAGAACCCCATTTATTTATTTAATGTCTTTTGGCAAAAGGAGGTTCAGGTCATGAAGCCTACTCTTCCACCCAACCGTTAGGATAAAATAATAAAAACCCGATGAGTTACAGTAACCAGGTAACTATTTTGATCTCATTTTTTACGGTAAAAAATACTTTTTGAACCTTTTTTATATAAAAATATAGTTTTCATCTTATCTATAATGTATTACAATAGCACATTATATCAATGTTAAATGCCAATGTTATGAGATAAAAATATTTTCGGGACTTGAAACATCCGTTACACGAAAAAAGTAGCCTACTTACCTGGTTATTACTGAAGTCACTGATATTATGGTACTTCAAAATGTTGTGATAAATGCTCAATCTATATCTTTGTTTTATAGCATTGCCTCTGATGGGGTTTTCTGTTTATTTGTGTGTTGTAAAGATAAATAAGTAGATAATTTTGCTGATACTTAATACAAACCCATTGAGTAAAGACGCACTCCATGTTGATCTTTTGACGCTGCACTTCCGAAGGTTGCTTTGATAAATAAGTCCACTGGTTCTTCTTAAGTATTTAACAAGAAAATGAAAGCGTGTTCAAAAGAACCTCTACAAAATATACGAAATGTGTAACGTCTTAGGGTTAGTTATTTTAGAGGAATATATTAGCTTCCAAAACGCTGGCAGGCCTACTTTATACAATTATACCTCTTTTTCGTTGGAAAGTAATCAAGTGAGGTAAGTGGGTTAGTGAAATGAAACATTTCAATATTTTTGGAAAATTTAAAATACTTGTTTGAGATTCTTCAAATTGTTAGTTACTTCTTAACATGTAATGAAAAACTTTTTTACATTTCTCTAAAAAATATGTGGTTCCATTGTATCTTTGTTAAAAGGATTCCAGAGTTTTACCAAAGCCTAGAGTGAAAATTGTGCACATGACCCAAAGGCACAATACCAATCATAAATGCGGAAGTTGCCTTGAAAATGTGTCATTTTTTAAAACTACATAACCCATGTTTACAATGTGCTTTCTTCAATTAAAAAAGATGTGAGTATTAATTTAGGAATTTCACATTAGGATTCAACAGTATTCCAGAGAAGTCTGAAATTTCTGTTGGTTTATTGCCTTCAGTTATCAAGTTAACTGAATTGTTTATTCTGAGGAAAGTCATACATTGATTACACGTATTTGAGTGTTTTATAAATATAACATTAATATATTTATCTTTTTATCTTATCTAGGAATTTTGGCTTAAATTTTTGAATCCGCCTCTGCCTTAGGGCCCTTGATTGGAATTGAAGGGATGGTCCCTCGTTTGTTTCCGGAGAGTAAATTAGTTTATTAGACCTCCACGTGGTCATACGCAGTTTTTACTGCTTTTTTGACAGTAAATTTATTTATTTATGTAAATCGTAGAACCTCAAGCAATTTAATTTCCTCCCTAACAATGAAAAGAGTTTTCAGAATAGCAAAATTTATGTCGAAATCTTCAAAAAAAAATTATTTGAAAACCTGAGATCAATTTCCGGAAATGTTCTGCGGATTTTTTTACATATTTTGTTCTCTCGATATTTCTCAGGAGATAATGGTTAAATTATGAAATTGATATGTTATATTGATGATTTTAATATCTCTAGAATTGTCCATATCCCAATGAAGAAATTAAAAGATTTACGATTGCCCATCGTCTCTACCTCAATTTTCAAGAAGAGGCAAGATGTGGAACATGTAATCAAAAACATACATGACTTATACTAAGGAGTGGATGTTTTAGAAACAAATTGCATTATTATCTGTAGCATTTGGTGCTCTTCTCTCATTTTCCTTTCTTTAATCATAAGTCTTTTAAATTGTCGTTAACCTCACCACTAAGTACTTTCGGAAAGAATTAGTCGTTCGGTCCCTTGTATTATTGTTTGAAGTAACCAATTGCGCAGGGTCATATGAAACTTTGATTACAGTTTTGGAAAACTGACAAATTTATTTTTTGCAAAGAGCAAATATTGTTTTTGTACCACTATTTTATATGAGAAAGTTACTGATTGTATTACCAGCAATACCACACCAGAAAGTTTTCATTAATTATTTATTTATATTGCGAAGTTTTAGCGAGGAATTTATAGTATTGAAATATAATGATAATATTTAAAACTAAATTACTTTACCACCTTCATCTGTATAATATTAACTAAATTTGTCCAACAAAACATTATGAGTGTAATCCGGTGGTGAAGAATTTTAAATTGTAAATTAGAATAGTTTTTTTATTTTGTGACGTCAAAAATAAAGATATGATAAATAAACGCTTTTTTCTTGTAAGCTATCACATATTACCGGGTAATTATTAATTATTTATTGGGTTACTCTCAAAAATGTATCTATCGAATAAGCATTAGTAAGTTAATTTCGATTGAACATCCAAATCTTCTGTGATTAAGAATGTTTTCAGCTACAAAGCGAATATTTACCAGAAAAAATTAAAAAAGTTTTCAATTTTTAAACTAAGCAGTAAATTTGAGAATGTTGAACATTATTTTATACTAACTGACTTTCCTGAAGAACTGACAGTTCTTTTACTTGGTTTCAGGTACTTTTTAATAATAATTTGTCGACAATATTCTTTGAATGTTTAGTTAGATATGAGATAAATTTAATAAAGTTTTGCTGTCAAATCTTAATAAAACATTTCACTTTCATGAATACATGTGTCTTAAATATTTTATGATTTATTCAAACATTGTAAACTAATCAATGATTTAATTTCAATTGAAATGCATTCCATTAGACAATTTATATCCATATTATAGTAATAAAATTACATTATTTGAGTTAAATGAAGAATATACCGATGAACCAGAAGAATAGACATACAATTCTTTTCTTTTCGTATTCTTTACTTTCGGTTTAGAGGATAATAATTTTATTTGAAGGAAATGCAGGAGATTGTTTTTGTGGCAATAAGACTCTTCAATTTAACACCAAGACTTTATTTCGAATTAAGTTTTCTTTAAACATGACACTGAAAAAAACAATAGAAACAAAAAATATATAACGATGCTGACAGTATCAGGCTTTCTACTGATATATTATTTTCTTGTTTTGGGAGACTAAATATAAAAATGAGCTTATATAATATTTATTCATATTAGAAGCCACGTAGCAGCTTAGATTGAGATGGCACATATTAAAGTATAATTTAGTATTATTACTTTACAATAGTATTACTTTTTCCACTTCAAGAACAAGCAGACTGTATTGCTTGCACTTTATTGTTTGATATGTTTTAGTTCTCTGGCTACACATTACTTTTTGGCGTCAATTTACACGAAATAAATTGTTTTCACAGTTTTTTTAATTGAATAAGAAATGCAATTATGTTAGTCGTGGCTTGTTTATTTTTTCAAGTATATTTCAAATTCTTTTGACCCACTTCACTATGTCTTCCATGTGATATGATTTTTTTACCCTGTTATATTTCAATTTGACTGTGCAAAGTAATGTCTAGCAACTTTTGCTAAACGAAGATTGCCTTTGTACAGGCCACGCCTTTGGTCGTTCAAATATTTAACATTTTGTAGTGATTTATCTAGGGTATGTACAAAGTCCTCTATAGTTAATACCTTGTGACTGTGAGTCTTCATTAATTTTCAGTTACGGTATTTCGATGGTCAATGACCAGAATCGTGAAGCCGATGGCTAACTTTTGGATTACTGCATTTGTTTATTGTTCGTATCACAGATCTTATAGAGTCAAAAACAGGCATTACATTTATTTAAAATATAATTTATCTTTTTATTTAACATTATACTACACCAATGGAATTGATGAAAACAAGAAATACTTGTTACAAAGTTATTAGCCAAACAGAAAAAACACATATTATTGTACGTCATTTTATTGCTTATTACATCAATTAATACTGTACTACGGTTGGTAGTAATAAATGTTAATAGATAATGAGAAATATTAACAGATCATTTCACTGACTCACATTTAAAATTAACTGTGTGATATCGAAGTAGTACTGAAAAATGCATCGGCATCCATGTATAAAGATGGACATTTCGACGAATCGAAACACCGTTTATTGCGAAATCGATTTTTTCAGGCATCAAATCCTGATACAATGCAAGCAACCTTTTAGTGACTTTCCATGACTTTGGACAAACGTCGTACAAAACATTTTCCAAATTATTCGAAAGGAGGCTTGCATTTGAAGAGTTTATTTCCCAAACGAATGTAATATTGCTGGATTTGGGCAATACAGAATTCTTACCCACAAAATGAACAAACAAATTACAAATGAACAATTTACTTGAGCTATCGTGAATTAACTTACAACACTGAAGTTCTGTGTATATTTTATATACACGGATGTAAATATTATTTACATTTCATAGTTTAGGTTTCTTAACCTGCTAATATATGTCAGGTCTCGAGAAAAGCATTCGTTTTATATTGCACTGAACTGGGACATCACTTTGAATGTTTTATTGTAGGTACACTTCTGCACATTGCGTCTTTCGTTGAATAAACACTTGAGTCGCATGATTCCTCCGAAATACATTTGTCTTTAATGTATTTACACTTTCGGATGGAACACTGAAGATAAGCTGGCTCCACGATATCTTTCACTTTCATGACCATGCTGACGATTTTATGCTCAATGAAAACGCTGTTTGTCATCAAACGAAGGAGTTCCATTCTTAAGGACGCAAATCAACCACACAACAGAACTATCAGACTTATCGCAGAACACGCTTTGTGAAATTCGTCCTTTCCTAACCCATGCAAAACACGCATACCTACTATATATTTCGCGAGCATTCTGCACATTGTACCTCACTCGTCGAAAGAGCTCGGCGTGCTGACGTGATGTTCACAAGGAACCTAGAAGGACTAGAGATGAGTGTTGACTAGAGCAAGGACGTACTGGCTGTAAAGAATTTACAACATTTCATTCCGGAAAGTTAATTTTTTTATGTACAAGATGGCGCCGGACACGCACCCACAAAATGTCGCTCGATTTTGCGCCTTTAGCTTTCACATTTCGTTGTTGACAAACCTGTTCTTTTGCAGCGAAGCAGCTGCCTCGACAGCTTCTATTCATTCTATAACAATATGATTAATTCGGCAAGCAGTAAGGTTCTCTGTATTATCTAGAAAGCTAATTTGTGTACTGGCTAGAAAACGGCGACACCTCATCCATGCAGTTAAGAAAGAACCACACCACGGGATCGTTATGTACATGTGTGTAAGGCATGTTTCGCTGCTCGACCGCTATCGCGAGGCACGCCACCGGATCGCCGGTTTCGACATCCTCGCTCGTTGGAGATAACGACTTAGATGCAGTGCTGGGGCAGCGGGGTGGAGGGGGGTCCGGCGAGCGGCCCCCCTCCAGCTACTTGTCAGTGTTGCGCCGCGAACTTCATGCGTTTCTGCTTCTGGCGCTGGTTGCAGAACCAGACCCGCACCACGTTCTTCTTGAGGTCCAACTTCTCAGCGATGGCGGCGATCTTCTCCCCCGACGGACGCGGCTGGACGGCGAAGTACGCCTCCAAGGAGCGTTTCTCCGGCGCCGCGATGGACGTGCGCTTGCGTTTCTTCTCGCCCGCCGGCAACACGCTGGGGGCGTCCGGATCGCGTCTCTTGTTCTTGGCTTGGGCCTCCGCTTCTTCCAGCCACGCTTGGAGGATGGGCTTGAGAGCGATCATGTTGTTGTGAGAGAGTGTTAACGATTCGAAGCGACATATGGTGGATTGGGACAGCGCACCCACGCCTGGCAGTTTGAGATTGGCGAGCGCTTTCCCCACGTCGGCTTGAGTGACGCCCAGTTTGATCCGGCGTTGCTTGAAGCGTTCGGCGAACGCCTCCAGTTCGCGGGGATCGGTGTCGGAGTCCGGGTGGAGACCCGCGGCCGCCGCCGCCGCTGCCGCCGCCGCCATCGCTGGGTGATGCGCGGCCGGATGAGTCGGGTGGTGAGGTCCGTGGTGACCAGGAGGTCCGTGCGTTGATAGGTGGCCACCGTGATGGTGGTGATGGTGATGGCCTCCCATCATGCTGTTCATGGCGGCCGCCGTGGGACCGTAGACGGACGGCCCGTGCAACTGTGGATGATGGGCCCCGTGGCCTCCGCCGCCTCCGTCGCCCATGGGAGCCAACGTCGTCATGGTGGAGGAACTGATGGGGTCCAACATATCCAAGCCGTCCATACCGTGGTGACCCATCTGAAACAAACAACTCGGAGTTAGAGTCTATACGCGAAGTGAAACAGAAGTTTTAGAGAATAAATGATCACGAAATGGAATCATAAGTTTTCAAATTTCATTTCGGATAATTTTGCTTCTGATGACGAATTAAAAAAAAGCCATCAAATTAATTTATTAATAAATATGTGATCCCATTCTTTTGACGCATAATGAATGGTGTGATTTATAGAAATATTATCGACGCTTTTTAAGCCATTAATTTAATAATATTTAATAATATATTTTAAAAGTGTAGCCAAATTACATGTCACAAAATGAATCTGTACAATTGAATATAACTAATCCAACGTATTCATACCTTTCATTCATTTTGGATTCTACATTTGCTTTCATCCATAATTAATTTGTATTTCCTATACGTACACGACATCAAACATGTCGTAAGAAGTTAAAAATCTAAAGATATTTTAAACTGTTATTTCCACATTGATGATAAGTAATGGATGCCAATTGATATGTAAAATTTTAAATTGTCTTATTAAAGTTTTATATGGTTATTAAATGTGTTATGGAATAGTGTTTTTTTAATAAAAGCAAAGTTTTGGTGTTTTTTAAACAAAAAAACAGCATTTCTGTATGAAACAACAAAACTGAAAGAGGGAAGAATTATTAAAATACAGAGTAATATTAAAAACGAGAGGAAGGGAAACGGCAAAGAGGACAGGACATTTTTAAAACAAGGGGTATAAAATACAAAAATTTAATGGAGGAATAATAGAGAAATGCATAGCAGAGATATCGCACAGTGTTGATAAGTCTTTTTCCAGTTTGTCTATCGTGGTCCAAGATGGCATCAAAGCAATTAAATATTTATTTTCAAATTAAGTGCTCCTTGCTATCAAAGGGATAAATGAACAATTTTTATCTTTAAAATGAAGGAATTGGGATATTCAATAAATCTTTGACTCATCCAAAATGAATCAATACGAACGTTTATCTCAAATATTTCCTTCGCGGATATGTAAGTGAGATTTTTATTCAGAATTTACGTGGCTTATTAATGTAGATTAATGCGTCAATTAATGTAGATAATTTCTGCTAATGAGATATCTACCCTAACGTTAATTTTTTAAATATTTTATAGACCTACTTTCAAGTTTGAGAAAATACAAATGCTAAGATAATACATTACTTAAAATTGGATAATAAGAACGGAAGAGAAATCAATGAAATCTAATGCAAAGTAACTCAAAGTTGTGATAAAAAGCACGCTTCACTATATTTATCCGTTCAGGAGACATTTGAGGTCAATGTTCCTATTGAATCACTATGTACGCTAAAAGACGTCTACCCATCACTGCACAATTGTAGATGCAGAGCTTGGAAGCCCATCTGGCATCCGTTTGCATTTGCTACAATCGTCACTGGCGGCCTCTGCGGACCTCGTCGGCTCGACAAATGAAGCCGGGGACTGGCCCATGCGTTTCCATTTGCTCAGCCTCAATTGCTACAACAGTATCCCCATCCTTCAGATGACCACTTGACGCCGATGCGCGCGGGGAGGACGAAGCTGTCATCCTTGCGTTCCCTCTGTGCCTTCTGCACCACCATCAGAATTCTTGGACTGGATTCGCCACCTCAAATGTCCCAGTTTCCTTCACTCATCCTCGACATTCATAAATGTAGGAGTTGTCTCATTCTCCCTCCACTATCTTCCCGTGCCATTCCTTCCTCCATCGGTGCCATTCCTCCATTTCCTCCTCCTCCAGGGTGCGGGCCGCCGCTCTATGTCGGCAGTGGCAGTAACGTTGGTAATGATGAAATATCTCGCCTCTGGGAGAACGCCAACGGCTCCGTGCTTGGGAGGGTGAATCATGGGATCGCCCAACCCCCTGTGTTCGCTCGTTCTTCCCCTAGTACCGCCCCTCCCGACCCTTCCATATATTTATAGCGTTGCGAGTCGTTTTTCGGGTTTTCGGGGTTGTCGATTATCTCGTTATCTGAGTTATTGAGAGACGGGGACTCGGCGTTGCCGTCATTGGCTATATTTGTATTTATTTGTGTTGGGTATTTATTGTGCGGGCGGTGGCGAGACGGAAGTTCGTGTTGCGTCGCCGTCGTGGGAGGCAGCTGTTGGCAGACGATTGCGTCAAAGGGACCTCTTGCTGCGGTGAGGGACACTCCGAATAACGTCCAGCACAAGCGTCACTTACTCCCTTATTTTCCGTTCCAGCTATCATTACGCGTTATTGCGAGTTGTCAACGGAAGGGTTCTTTCCTGTAGTTGAGGTATGGTGGCAGTAACGACACTTTAGGGGAGAATATTTCTCTAAAAATATGCGAACGGTAATTTAGGCCTCAATTTCCCGCGGGTTCGTGTTTCATGAATTGTCTGATGGAGATGAAATCAGGAATGGTTGTGATTACGAACTGTCTTCCCATCGTTGTTGCTGGTTGTTGCGTAAGCATTTGGACATGCGCTTATATTAGAGTTAAAATAAGAATAGAAGGAATATAGGAATGTTGTGTATTATATGATGTAGTAGGTGAAGTATATAACTTTGTAACTCATTTAACTTTGATTTAATAATTTATTTATAATATATCCATAAATGTTATATGGATATATTATATATATATATATATATATATATATATATATATATATATATATATATATATATATATATGAAGTTAAATGGCTGATATAATTATACTAGATATGTAATTTAGAATAACACATTTACGCAGTTTTACCCAAGAGGAATGATCAATTGTTATAAATAAAATAACTGAAATAAAATTCTAAAATGTTTGGGTTAAAGATTCGTAATTCCAGATATGAACATATTGTAAACTCGCATCACAAAACATGTCAAAAACCTTTTCTTTACAGTTTAATAATTTTCGACATCTCCGTTTATTTCATCATACAATGATGACATGAGGCGTGAAATTTGAATGAGTTACATGTGGCGTGAAATTTGAATTTTCCCAAATTCATTTGAATAAATGTTTTGTTATATTTCGTTCAGACTTCGTAATTCTGGAATGTTTGTCGACCTCCACGCGTACTTTCGGAAATGAAGATGATTGAAAATTAAAATTACCACGCGGAATGTAATGTAGTTATAATTTATTAGATGTAAACAATGTGCCCTGTTTTATTGCCACTCTGCTGTAAATGATTTCAATTACCGCACTAATATTTAAATTTCAAACTTTAATTATTATTCAGTATTTAATTACTTCATTTAATGAAACATAAATAATTTCATGAATAATGTATGATACCCATTATTCAATTGTTGCCTAATGTGAATGATGTAAAAAGGTTATTTCGAATCTGTTCAAAAATTAACTTAAAGCGCAATTCGCACATTATGAAAAAGATCAAGCAATTCAATTATTAACGCCATAAAAATTCTTAATGAAGTTTCTATATGGTCAAATAATTAAACGAAATGCTATCGATTTGTGAGACTTCTTCTAACGACTAGGAACTTTCAGCGAAAGAAACGTCGTGTGGAGTTGCATTATAAAAATTTAGTATTCTCATTCATGAATCATTTAAAACTAAATTAAGGTTGAAGTTTTGAAGATTCATGATTATTATTATTGTTTTAAGTTGTTCATTTGTTTTGTATATAATGTCTTCAACCTTTTAATATTACTTGACTACTTTCTATTTTTACTTAAGTTCTTTTATTTATTCTATCAGTACTGAAAAATAGTAATACATGAATATACTCGAGACGCCCCATAAAAAGTATATAGTGTAAAAAACAAATGTTTCCTTCATCTTCTTTTTTTACTCTTCTCAGGGGTAAGGCTGAGTGTAACTGAGACAGTGCTTTGCTCACACTAGCTCCTCAACAACACTGAATATTTGTTCCCTAAAATATGATAGATTCAACCAAAGATTGTGACTCATTCACGACTCAACCTAGAATGTCTACATTTAGAATAATTAGTTTAATCTAAAAACGAGATGTTTGGGTTACCGAATGGGATACGAGGGTTTTAATTATTTGAACGGTGTTAGTGAAGTTAAATAGAAAATCGCCTTTGTCCAGATTAAGGATTCGCATATGAGAACGGAAATTATGTGATACCCCAGTTTATTGTCATCAAGGTTTGAGTTCGAGTCTTCCCAGTAGCTTCACACTATTTCACGAAGTTTGGTCAATGTAATAGCAGAATAGAAGTATAAGAGAACAAACCATACATTTTCAAGTTTACAATATGAAATCGATACATACAGAAATCTCTTAAATTGCGGTGAACCTCACCGCCAGGTAACAGATTAATTATGTAATGTTGAATGAAAATGTTAACTTATTGAATGTCAATGATAGACTAGGTCCAGAGGTGGACAGGGTGGTGCAGTTAAATCTAAGAAACGTTAAGCTGAAGGTTCCGAGTTCGGATCTCTGTCCTGTCTCCCATTTTCATTCAACGTAACATAATTAAATCAATGGATATTTATGAAAATATTTTGTTGGGAAAATTTTTAAACCAGCGCAAACCGAATTATATAATACATCGAAATCTCTACAGACCGCCCCTGCGCCCCTCATTTACTTCCCTTGGCGAAACCCCTGCTCTATGACCTGATATAACCCCCGCACAGTACTTTCACGAGAAACTCGCAAACCTACGTCCGCGAATAACAGGTNTATATATATATATATATATATATATATATATTTCCATTAATTTAATCGAAACTCGTAAAATTGTTAAGACAGGTGAGCACTGTCTAAAATGAACCATTGGGGCAGAAATATGTGGAAGGATGAAGTTTGGATGAAAACAGTGAAGAGAGGAAGATGATAAAACATTATGAAAGTCCTTGCATGACACCTTGCAATAATTACCTGGTGAGGTCGTGCATTGGCGGCTCCGGGATGCGGCGCGCCCATGCCATGGTGGTACATCATGTCGTGCTTGAGCTGAGGCAGACCCGGCGTGGACGACACCTGATGCTTGCCGATGTCCACCGCCGCCAGCGCCTCCGCTCGACTCAGCAACCCATCGTTGAGACCAGAGAACAAGTCTCCCTGCGTATCACAAACACTCAGCGTTACTACAGTCTACACCATCTTTTTTAATTATACATTTGTATACCCTATAATTGGAAGTCGAAATGAGACACAAAGATCTAGACAGCAGTGGCGCAGTGTTATTCTCCCTACGTACTGATGTGAGGGGATTAGATCTTTGGTTCTTCACCAACGCCAATCAAAAATGTGCACTAGGTACGTTATATTCACACACACACACACATAATAATTACAACTAACTCGTCGACGTTGTTATTCCATGTACCAGAATGTCATAGAAGAACATCTCAAATAAAATACTTGGGCAATTCTGATTTGGCCATCGAGATTAATAGGACGTAGGATGATAGGGGTTAAAACAAATACAATCCCTGTAATTGCAGGTTTCCTCAGTTCTCTTTATGTAGATTTGACGACCCATCTAGATTCTGTTTGAAAATCAATTCCAGGTTTCACCCGGTTTCTTATGAAACAGGTCAGAGATAGTGTTTCATAAAGACTTTGGAAATTGAACAGAAGTGGAGTCGTACCGATAATAATTGGAGTTTTGGGTTAGATTTCATGAAATTTAAGTAAGACCCTGCCCAAAATACCTGGCAAGTGCAAGATACAGCACTTCTGGGAACTGCACATATTCCGCAAAATGTTTTATGAAACACTATCTCTGACCTGTTTCTTAAGAAGCTGGGTGCAATTTAGAATTGATTTTCTAAACGAATATAACATTATTAAGTCTTTGAGAGTGGATAATGATAATAATCATTCTGATTTAGTCATCGAGATTAGTAGGATGTTGCAAATTAAAACAAAGATTATCCCTGTCATTTTAGGTTTCCTTGGTGCACTTTCTGTACATTTGAAGAAGCATCTGGATTTCATTCGAGGCCAACCAAGCGAATAGGAAGTACAAGAGATCGCTTTTTTTGGCGCAACCCACATTTTAAGGGTGTGAATCTAATCCTTTAGAGAGCGGGTAGCGACCTGGGATTAGAAACTTCAACCAGCCACACTACCTTTAGAGTTATACAGTTAACACAGCTACATTGAAATAATAATAATAATATTTTTATTATTATTAAGACTACATACCTCATAGACATTGCAATGCCACTCAACAATAACCCACAGAAGACAATAGCTGAGAAAATTTCAAAAGACACTCAGAATTGCAGAAGTGCTAACTACTACACTACCAGCACGCCTTCCACAACTGGGTCTGAGTGTAAATTACGGTTCTATTTTAATTATGTCTCAGATACATAACAGTGTTTATTTATTTCTTGTATCTTTAATTATGACATATCTTGCAAATGCATGTTTAATTATCTTGCAAATAACTATCTTTTTATTGGAAATATATTTCTAAACGAAGTATTACTGCAGGCATTAGATTGAAAAATAACAGTAAAGGCTTGCTATAATTGCCGAAAAGGCATAAACAAGTATGTGCTTACTTCGTCGTCTGTATAGTATTCTCTGCTCGCTGATCTACATGTTAGCACCATTCCATGTCAATTGCCTCGGTGTTCTTCTGTCTCATCATTTTCCCGACGCGGAGCGCCACCTTCGCCATTTACGGAGCGCCGTTCTTCGTTGCGTCCCCGCCAGACAGCGTCCCGCCGCTCAGCGACGGTTGAAAAAGTAGTTGACGGCGGACTTTGCAACTGGCGGTAGAGCGCGTCTGCACCCCTCTCTCTCTCTCTTACTCTTAACCTCCTCCCCTCCCTTGCTACCCCCCGGCGTCTCCCTTCCCTTCAAGTTATACAGAGACCCTGGCCAAGTTACCAAGTTACGCCTTAAATTATTTATGAACCAACGTCTTCACTTCAGTAAACTCGAGGACGTCCACCTTGGGCGTCGGCTTTCAGTTCTGCTGGAAGAATTATATTCTTTTAATTATTTATTTTTTGTAAGAAAGAAAACAATAAAGCTCGTGGCAATGTTAGCCCGTTTAGGATGTTGTCTTGAAGAGGTAAAAAACATGTTTAAAATATAAACTCAACTTAGTTAGCCTTGATGAAGACGAGAAAATGTCACAAAAACGGTTCTTCAACTCTGTTTCTCAGAAATGTTGGTAGTCTTGTGTTGATGGATTTATCAATATATATGACTGAGATAAAATGGTTTAAGATTTGTGTCAAGGAATTACATCTTTTGCATTATCATTGATGGGAGATTGAGACAATATGGAATTAACATTCAACTTACAATTATTGATATATTTCATTTTGTTTTTCATTGGTTATATTTCATTTAATTAGATTTGAATATAAAATATTCGAGTTATTCCTGTTAAAACCGTGACATAAGTGATAACCAACACTAAAGTTAATTCCGTAAGTATAATTCGGCGTGCACACGTCTATTTTGATGTGAAAATTTGGTTAACTTCCACCGACGTTGAAATAGTATGATTTCTACGGTGCGTGGATGAGAGACACATACGATGGAAGCCAAACCATGTGATTCCGGTCGAATATTGGTCATTTTTGGTATAGATATTCGTTAATTGACCTCAATATTAAGCTGTGTGATGCATTTTATTTGTTCATCCTTTTCAACAATATGACGAATTTCCCCTCTTCTTCAACCAACTGATATTTTCATTCACCAGACTTTCAACTAGACATCTCCCATACATTGTAAAAGAAAATGAAACCAAATATTTTTATGGAACTCGTATCAATACTCCCAGTTTCTGAAAAGGTTTCTGGAGTGATGCAGTCATACAAGATTGCGGCACACAAACTTGATGCAGAAATCGAGGAGTTCTTTTATCATTAACTGGATTTATGGTGGTACCCATGAACTAGTCAAGCATTACACACCGTTGTCACCATACATATAAGGAATTATTATGATGGACCAATCGCGTAGCCACACTGTTCACTATGTAATTTGCATTATGTTTCCAGCAATTTCGATGAAAAAAAAATTGCTTTTGACTTGCTCCTCATACCACTTGGTGACAATTTTGCACACGTTGAATTCTCTCAATCCCTTTACATCTACTTTAGACACAATGCTTTTTACTTGTCAAGGAAGCCATACTGAATTTCCTCCATCCACTTTTACATGAATCGTAGTAAAGTCAAAGGTAATAAACGGATGTGCGCTGTCGACCAATTATAACCCGTTAAAATTAGTTACTCCGTACGTGATACGTCCCTTTACTAGTAACACCATCGTTACAACGGTCTAATATTCTTTGTTCTCGAAAAAATAATTGATGAGAACGAGAAGCTATTTTCCCCTTTATTTGATCTATTTTACCTCGTTCCTAAGTCAATACCTTGGTTTTACAACACTTGCAATTTAAATTCCTTTAATTAAATTTCACTTATTTTACTAACAAATTATTCGAATTTTTACATCTCGTTGTTATTGACTTGGCTTGTATTATCTGTGAAAGTATATACTCCGTTTCGTCTTAAATACTTCAAGTATTCACCTCTCTCCGCTCCAAACAATTGGCAATCCCACATAACATGATCTACATCTTGATAATATGTTCACGGACGAATATAGTTTTGTGTCGAGGTGGGACTAGGGCTTCTAGTAAGTCAAATCGCTGAAAACTATAATTGTTTTCTTCATTTCTGTTGTTATAGCTTTTTCGTTGTTTATGCATCTCACCTCGGAAAAAGTGAACAATCTTTTTGTAATGTTTGGTGACATTTTTATAAAAGTGATGTGTAAAATACTACGAAAAATTTATCACAAATCAAAGTAAACTTCTATCATTTTATTAATTTAATAGTTGCTCTCTATTTTTAAATGTTTTTTTCTCCTTAAGATACTATGTATTACACCATAAATTATAATTGCAATTATTTCTTCTAAATGGCTGGTGAGGTATGTTTATCAAGTCGATGTCACAATAGTGTTACTGTGTGACAATCATAATATGGTTTGCATGTATTTCTTCCGTGAACCTACACGTGGAGAAGAAATGGTGTACAGTTGTGGAAGACGAACGGGTGGTGTAGTGGTTAACCCCCTGCCATCAAANTCGCCATTTTCACCTAACCGAAAGTTGCCGCTCAATATGTCACTCTGTTTTGTTATGCTGATTTCAGATATTTAAGTGATATAATTCTAACTTAATTTAACGAGTAGATATTGAGGTTCACGATTGTGACGTCATTCTGCGGAAGAGAGATGTATCGTGAGTGGGAGGAGCATCGGTGTCACGGCGTTTTGTGAAGCGCCGCCAAGCGAAGGTCTACATGGCGGTGACGCCGGGGGCGGCGCGGATCTCAATATTTAAGCAGCCCCGCGCCCCCAGGGCACTCGACGCCTCCTTTGGACGCCTTCCATCCCCCCTGCGACGCCCTGCGCCGTCCCTTCGGCTACAGTCGCGCGCGCTTCTCACAGCGGAAGCAAGCATCAAATCTTTGAGTCTTGGAATCTATCACATGGCGTGTTTGACAAGAGTTGAAGCTTGTTTTGCGTCAGTCGAGATACTCAGGACAATAATGGAATTTATGCCATGTTTAGAGTCTTAAGGGGAAAATCTTGGTTGATGAATTAAGGGAAGCGCTCAAAGATTATATATATTCATACGTTCATACGTAATATTTTAAATGCCTCATTTTTATCTGCATATCCTGAAACATGATAGCTTAAGACCATATTTAAAGTACTAGTAGTAGATCTGTAGGAAAAACTGTTCCAGAGAGTTTTTTATAGTAGTATTTGTAAATGGGAAAAGAAGTGTGCAATTGAAGCTTATCTACATGAAGCGATCTAGGAGGTATGTTTTTGTTGGCAGGTGGGCCGGTTAGCAGGGTTTACCAACAACTTGGCCCACGTGGAGGGGTTTTTAGGAGTGGTTTGTAATAGAGCTATTGATAGAAAAGAGGGAGGATTGGCTTTTCAGTAGTCACAGCTGTATATAAACTGGGACATTAATGTGAAAAGCTACAAAATGTTTGTTGCCCCCCACGGAATTGAATCCTGGATGACGTGGTGAGCTAGCACGCTAGCACATTAGCCATGGGACGGGCTGATGAAACCCGTCGAACACAAATGAAACAATACCCATTAGATGGTTGATGATAAATCAGAATAATATGGAAAATATACACGAAGTGGGTAACTGTTACATAATCCCAGAGTGGGTGATTTTCTGTTTTTGAACGCCAGCAGCCTCGGAGGCAATTTTATGAAAATTATCGTGATGCTGTTCTGTACTATAAGAGAACCTCATTTCACAGGAGGAAGTTTTGAATTCTCGTTATCCCATTTGATAAAAGTTTTTTAACTTTCCCCATTTTATGTTTAACTGGTGGAGTAATTTCATGTGATTTTCTGCGTGTACTTATATGTGAATTGATTAGTGATGTACTGGATACCAGACCTAGTGGTATAGTCATTTTCATTCTTGATACAAGGAATTCACAAGTTCTTCTATACCAACACTTTTGAAGTAAAAAAAGGGGGGGGTGTTGATCCTTTAGTTGAATTTAAAGGTGATGTTTTTGAAAGATTTTTGCCTTGTGCAGTTTGCTTTAATTGCAATTCCCAAAACCTTATCGTTGTACATTACTTTATTCAAAATTTGATCCGATAATGTAGACATCGGAAATTCACAGTTAAGACAAGGAATAATGATCATTTTTTATACAGCCATAGGTCTTGAAGTATACCACATAATACCAGGAAATTTAACAAACACTTCTTGAAATCACCCAAAAACGACACAACAGACGTGAAGGAAACTCTAACGATTGTATTCCTTAGTTTTATTAAATACAAATTTGTTGGTCTTCAGTTGATATAACACGTAGCTAACTTTTTATTATCATCGAAGGACCGTGCTGAAATTTTAATCCGTAGAGCATTTGATCGGAATTGATGAGATGGTCCCTTACTTGCTACCGGAGATTAAATCAGTTTATTGTCCTCCGCGTGATCGTACTCAGTTTGTAACAGCTTTTTTGAACATATAATTATTTATTGATGGGATGGTCCCTTGCTTGCTTCCGGAGAGTAAATTAGTTTTTTTCCTCCACGTGGTCATACGCAGTTTGTACTGTTTTTTGACAATAAATTTATTATTATTATTATTATTATTATTATTATTAATTACAGTGAGTTATGGTTATGTCCGTTTCATAGATGTGATTGTTTTAAAAGAATGGTTCAAAATTAATTTTATCAACATTAATATTATGTAAAAAATGCGCAGTTTCACGATAAGTCAAGTTTTACGTGAACAAGTACTAAAATATACTATATTTGGATAAATATAGTTTATATTTGGTAAAAGTACTATAATAACATGAACCAAAAATTCATTGAACAATATTATTGTTTTAATATGTTCTCTTACTGAGGAACGTACATTCTCTTCTTCGCAAATCTAAATATATAAGATTGAAATATCGTATCAATAAATTTATTTTATTTGACTCGGAATCAAGAACTATTATGTCTATAAGTAATTCCACGTGGTAAAGTATGTCACATTTATCTCCTCGTAACTTTTGTCCTAAAATCTATAACTCAATTTTTACACGGTATTACTCGGTCATACTTCTACGTCATATCTATGATCAAAGTTATGATGAAAATTGTGATCAAAATGTGATTCTCGTTGAAGTATGATCAAAGAAGTGAATTACACGGTCATATTTTTGATCATATATATCTTTGATCATAGATATATGACAGAAATATGACCGTGTAATACCGACCTATGGAATATCTTGTTCTCCGGGAACGTGAATCGGTTATCTGCGTCGTCGTGAGTGAAGCCGAAGCACACAGGGCTGCTGCAGCCGGAACGGCCGCTTCGATCCATCCGCCTTGGCAGGCAGCCCTTCGTGTTTGCCTTCGCTATTTACAAGGGTTCCTCGACGGCAGTGGGCGGCGCGGCGTCCCCGCCCTCTCACCGCTCTCCAGCGCGCTGCTCCTTGGGCGACACCCTTCGCTCCCTGTTGACACGCCGCAGACTCTGAGGCTCGAGGAAACGACGAGAGTCACCGAGTTCTGCGCTCTCCACTGCCTTACGTACATCGCGGAATCAACATTTTCCCCACAGATAGTACACTCCCATAAGGCCAATGGTTGCTTTAGATGCACCCCAGCGCGCAACGGGGAAGGCCGAGAACTATCGTCAAAATTGCGCCCAACACCCCTTCCTTTTCCTCGTTTTACATCGCATAATTTTAATGGAATACCCGCTGCCATATTCTGCAGCTACCTAGAAACAATTAACCTGCAGTGGAAACTCAGAACCAGCAATTCTAAATGCGTGAGTCGAACTAAAGCACCCGCAAATCAACACCAAGCAGAGCTCGAATAACTTCAATTAGTCGCAGTCGCCACATGAAGACCATGTGCTGGTCACCAACGTCAACACTCACTAAGCGAGCAACCAGTTGAACGGATGGTGGGGGCTAGTTAGTTCGGCGCCTGGCTAGTGGAGCGCTGCAACGAGTGATCCATCTGTACCTAATATAATCTGTGCGTGTTTCCATCGTCATGTGCGTACAGTACTTGCGGTGGAAGAATAGTCGTGAGGGAGGAGTCTAAATACTACGTGAACAGTCGAGAATCCAATGCCAGTATTGCGAGATTGCCGACTCTTCTTTTCGTTGTAGACACGTAGGCGATTTTCCCGTGTCAGCAGAATCTTAATAAGTTTATGTTCCGATGCTGCCGCCGATCCGTTTAACAGGAAGTTATTGATAATCCGTTTAACAGGAAGTTATAGTAGCATTTATCTGGGAGCCATGGCATGTCGTCTAGAACGGGTGGAGCTACTCTAGGTCGCCCCTGTACAGCAGGGACAACGCTTTGCTTTCGCTCCACTGATTACATCTCTTTAATATTTCTTCGCCGCGTGGACTATAATATATTCGTCTAGCAATCGTGAAAATCATCAATCGCATGATTTGAAGGGAATATACGTTTTGGGTGTTCCTGTTACCGAAAAAGTGGTCCATCTTCCCTTGTACACGTGCTCTAAAAATTTTATCACTAAAAAATAATTTGGTATTATATGAGTCGCAGTAGGTCGTCAAAAATATCTCGAAACCTGCTCCATGATTCCTTCGCGTTTTCAATTTCATTTCCGTTCTCGTCTTTGAAATATATGGGTCGAGGAAAACAAATTTAACTAATGAGTCAGAAGTACTGGCAATGTTGAAGACGAATATCATTTTCTCCAATTTCAATATCCAAATATGTAGTGATTAATATAAATCGAATAAAATACTCATCAGTTATTCCTTTCAATGTACGATACACCACATTCTGTGATGTTAATGACATAAAATTTATTTAATAAACAAATTAATTTCTTAACTATCAAATTATTTCTCATATGTATTTGTATTTAGTGTATTGTCATTTTTTGTAATCCGAAATATAATATCTGAAATACGTTATGAAATTTAAAACTATGTTTCTTATTAGAGTGAGTGGTGGTAACAACTATCGCAACCCCTTCTCGAACATCACCTATGGGAGTGTCCAAGGCACATGAGCCTCACTTTGCATACACAGTGATTTCTCCACGCGCACGCACTCGTGTCGACTGAAGAAGCCGAGACTCCTCTATTCCCCGAACGCCACAACGCACTTCATGTTTCACTGCTTCTACGCTCAATTTCCGTCTGTGTGGACGTTATCTGTGTTGTCCCTGCGGCGCTCTTCGTCTGATGATGACGTGACAGTCAGAGAGAACGCTCTCAGAAATATCGACTCTTGGGAAACGATGCCAAGATGGCTGATATATCAGTTACAATTAGGTGAAGGTGTTTTATTCTTCTTTTCTATTAACTTGAAATTAAAGTAATAGTTAAAACTCAAATAATTAATTAGGAAAAATTGATTGCGACAGAGACTAAATGTAATTTGTTTGAAGAGTACGTCGGGGAAATAATGACCATAAAGCAAATTCTAGATCAGTAGAGAAAGCGCACGCCTCCACGTTGGCGGGGACGGGTGACGCCACGGCGGCGGCAAAGCTGCGCAGCCAGAACGAAAAAGACAGAGAGAAAGGTACAATGCCAACACCTTGTATTGCGATGGCGACAAGAACAAGGTAGCCAAAAGGCTAAAGCACATGAAAAAGAATTAATTAATCCGAAGAAAGTAGGTAAGACAGAAGACGCTATGTGTGATTGTGGACAGGAAGGTGCACCGGATTATCAATTGTGGGAGTGCGATTTATATGTGCCAGAAAGGGTAAAATTCATAATGAGAATGATAGAATTGATATGGCCAATATTTGTGACAAGAGAAAATTAATTGAGACCGGAAAAAAAAATTAATTTTTGATGAGTTGACAACCAAAATTGGAATAATACGAGATGCAAGGGAGGAGTGATGTGAAGGAAAGAAATATACAGGGAATATGTTAAGAATTAGAACCCCGGAGTGACTTTGTTTCGATACGGAGTGATCTGTGAATTTGCTTCCGATCGAAATAAAATAAATATAAATATTAATTAATTAATCATACCAAAGCGACTTTGAAGAACATACGTTGTTCTCTTTAACGGTCGTTTTTGCCCTGGAGGGGTGCACGTGGAATGCACGTCACTGTTTTGAGTATTACATTCATTCCAAAATATTATTAGATTCGTAGAAGATCCGGAGGTTTTCTGGGTCTTCCTGAAGACAGAAGCGGATTTATACACAGGTCTGGGCTAGATACGAACCCACAGGCTACAGTAACATTTTATTGCTATTGTACTACTTTTGGGATAGAATTATCTAGTTCAATGTTTGTATTCTATCGTTCTTATGTATTTCGAATTGTGATTGCTTTTATATTACATTTTATTATGGGAATAATAAATTGATAACAGAGCGCATTTCTTAAATAGCAGAACCATAGTAACTCTTACAGACAGAATTTGTTAAATATTCTATAGATAATGTAACAACTAACTCTTTTAGTTCTTTATTTACGGGGTGGGGGACTCATATCAACATTTTGCCGAGAGGAACAGAAACGTTAAATCCACCACTCCCTTTGTGCCCTTTCGTCAGAGTAAATTAGTTTATTGTCCTCCACGTGTTCTTACGCTTTTTTTAATTTGTACGATAAATAATTTATTTAAAAGAGATCATTAATGTTTCAGAGGTTTTTCTCGGGTTTTTATTCAAATATTAAACATTACCAAAAGAGAGACCGATAAAAACAAATTTACTATAAACTGATAAGCCAGAACTAAAAGCGTTATCATTCTTGCAGCTGATACATAATTAAACAGACTCGACTTCAGGTTTTGAACCATTTACATGAATTATTGTTTTACGGTTAATACGAAAAGTATTTAATCATTAATTTGCATATATCGGAATATATAGATTATCATGTTGGTTTGTTCAGAGACATGAACAATTAAATACTTGTCCACGAAAGAAACTTTTTAATCAATATTGAAGTTGAGAAGGGTTGTCCAAATAACTTTAAAACAATATTACAAAAGTTTAATATAACTTTTTGATCTATTAAAGTTTATTTTTGATAAAAAACGGATTTTGTATTTTCATTTCATTAACGATTAATACTGACGGAATAAACTGGATATGAATAAACTGAAATGTTCATCCAACTATTTAAAATACGGCTTTACTTTCTTGTGATACTTATCTGTTACTATCTAGTTAGATCTGAATAACTGTCCAACAATGAATCTCATAGGGTCAAAGTCATGCAATTTTACCGAAAAACATGCATTATGCCTGATACGAATTGCCAACTTCTACGAATTTAAGTAGTATGAGCAAGTGAATATAATTGATAGCGTGCGGCACGACTTTTGACTCCGTTTATGTTGGTTGGAGCGAAGATTAAAAGAAGTCATCGACACGTCTGCGCATGCGCGGATGCTCAAATCCTCTCAGCCTGCGTTCAGCTGATCGTTCAACATAACCTCGCAAAATTTACTTGTTGAATTAATATCCATGTCACATAGCCTGTTGTGGTTTTAGTTATTTTTTCCCAACGACGCCACTCTTCGGTGGACGCAACTTTTATCGATTGCTCAAAATCCATCGCAGAACAATGTAATACCGAGATTGTAAGTACAATGTAATTGTAAGCAGAACAATGTACCAAAGGGTTTTCTTTGCTTTTATCGTTGGTCGCAGAGCTGAGCATAAACGCCCTCATTTGTCATCATGTTAAGGTTAGCGTCGCTTTACTCTTCTCTTTACTCTTATCGCCGATCGTCGCTCTCTGGTCGCTGCAACATAATCATGACCTTTAGTTGCATGACTGAGTGTATGTTGGTCACACTGTATAAAACCCACATGGATACGATGGAAGATCCGAGTTTCATTCACGGCGCATTCACGCTCCCTCGTCGATAAACGCGTGCTGCATGCAACGCCCGCGCACTACCACTATCAAATTATTCCTCATCAAGTTTGATTTAATGGAGCCTCGTTGAAGTGGAAATTCCACGTTGTTGTATTTAATTATCTTGAAAGCGGTGTCTGACAGGATAAACCTCTCCAATGTAGGGTTTGGTTACGAACAATCAACTTCTAGTATTTTTTGGTTCGTTGAAAGCGTTTTGAAGCGTTTCCAATATTATACTTTAGAGAATGTACTCCAGAATTAATACAATTGAATCAATAGATAAGAGGTGAAATATTTTGACATTGTGTGCTCTTGGTTTAATTGAATAATAATAATGTTGTTTAGTAGAATGTACTTAAATAAAGTATTGGTGTTGTGTGATAAATATTTGCGTGGAGTTATGTGGTAAATAAAGTACTGTTCTGGAACTAACCTGGAAACCATGTAAACTTTCAACCTTTCATTTTCATATGTGAGAATGCTAAGACGTTTAATACTTTCTTCAAAATAATATTTAATTAGATTTCAAATGCAATCACCGCGGATTTTCTTTGTATTAAAATGTTGATACATTTTAGGCGAGGATACGTGATGGTGGATGAAAATACATCCAAAAACGTTAGTTAGTTAATTCATTCGTATTTTAATTCTAACATACACAAAATTTACCATGTTAAGAGAGAGAGCAAAGATGCTATAGATAATTTTATGGTGAAAATATTTGAAATTGTATCAACAAGATTATATTATCTCATAATATAATTTTTATGAGATAGTTTATTACATATTTACGTCTAATATTGTACATTTATTTAACTTAATAACTTTTTTTGACATTCACTATTTATTTAACTTTGACATGAAAACCCTAGGCCAACAGATCTCGTTAGGTGGAACCATTTAATTGGGTACTTTTCAATTATTCATATAAAAGGGGTTTTGTCATACTATGTTAAATGGGTAAGTTATCAGTTACATTTAGTTTTAGGGGGGATGAATGGGATTAAGTGTTTTATAATAATTATTATTTTGAAATAAGTCTTCCAAAATCAACGACTAACATAAGACTTACATGGCCCAAGAGTCATTTACAAGAATCCACTAGCCATATATAACATTGTGAAACTATTGTGAACATTGTGAATTAGAGATAACACAGTTTAGTTTAAAAGGGTGCGTTTAATTTGAATGGGTGTGAATCCAAAATTAAAGGGTGAGTGCCCCCATTATGAAGGATTCGTGGTCCCTTTAAAATGGATTTCGTATGTCTTGGGGAAGACCCAACCTTTGTGGTCGAAACGTTGTATTTTAAATAAAATAGATCTCGAATGTCTTAAAAAGGTGAAGTCGACGAAATATTATACACTATTAGACGTAAATAAGTGATAAGCTTGAAATTCTTTTCATAAAATCTTATTGATACAATTTCAAATATTTTCGTCGTAAAATTAGCTACGACATTTCTTGATCTCTGTTTTAGCACGGTTAGTTTGTGTGTATCAGAATTAAAACACGAAGTAACGAACTAGCTAACGTTTTGGAAGTATTTGCATCAACTACTAAGGTTAATGACTGTGAAATGTGTTTTTTAAAATAAAATAGTCAGTTGTCTTGATAAAGGTTCGGTTGAAGAAATGAACAATTAAAACCTGGAATTTGACCATCGGAGCGAGGAACGAAGAGTCCGTTTGTTCCGTTCCGAACAAAAGAGAAGCGAGTGAAATTCGATAATGCAATTGTGGAGGAGACGTAGTACTGGTCGAGAGTGGAGATCCCCGAGGCGATAATCGCAGTGGCGACCGCTGGCGTCGTCGGTGCGTGCGCTTCGTTAGGCGATCAGAGGCGTGCGATAGCCACGCTTCAACCCTTTTCAGCCACTCCACACTCGGTCGTCACCTTCTTCAAGCTCACACCCTCCGCCCTCCACCCCCCACTCCCTATTCCTTCTCCCTTATCGCTTCGACTATCACGATACGTAGTTATCCCGTCATTCTAATTTTTCACTTTTACTGCAACTTATTTGGGCATTATCCATCGTCTTGACTTCTTTGAATAATAATAATAATAATAATAATAATTGTAAAAAAACAGTTGCAAACTGCGTATGACCACGTAAAGGACAATAAACTAATTAACTCTCCGGAAGCAAGCAAGGGACCATCCCATCAATTCCGATCAAGGGTCCTAAGGCAGAGGCGGATTCAAAATTACAGCACACCCCTCAGATAAGAATTGAAAGTTAGCGATAAGAATAAAGATAGTATGTAGCACATGTTAGGTTTCAGACGTTCTATTTCAACGTCCGTCTTAGGGCGTTTGATACTTCTCACTTTTTTTTTCTTTGAGTGAGCCGGAATGATCAGCGTTAGTTTAAACTTTCTCGCCATTATTTTTCCCTTTACCACCACGTTTTGCTTCTTTGACTCAATGCGCGCATCTTATGACACTAAAAGAAAAGATCGTTTAATGTGCGATTTTTTTCCGTTTTTCCATTGTGTATTTTTTGTTATACTATAAATACCGTGGAGCGTGAAAAAATACATCGTTTGCCCTTGAATATCTTAAGCTTATCTGATCCATCTCGAGAATCATGGATATGTCACTCGGATCTACCATTTCCTAATGTTTCTACGCATGACATACTTCCCACTCTTCTTCTGAGGTTGGTAGGTGTGCCTTATCCCCACGGGAAAAAAAGATTTGCTTGATCAGTATCGCAGGTATTACCATTTATCATATCGACCCCCAAAACCATGAATTGGACACTAATAATGGTCATTTCGATAATATGTACCTATCACTCTCTTCCCACGCCACATCTATGATATAATGGGTTGATATCTCCATACGGGATGAATATAGACATTATAACGCCAGATACGTAAAGTTCCTTCAATAATTACTAAAATTTTGCATTAAGAGGTAAGAAATACAGAATGGGCTGAATTTTGATAATCTCTTTTACACAGAGTTAATCGTCTTGTTTTGAAGGTCAAGTCTGCAAAATTTCATCATGCTTGAAATAAAACTCTAGATTTGCATAAAAGATCAATTCCTTTGTCCGCGACGGACTTCATATTTATTCCGCTGTTGACGATTCTTTCTAAATAAATAAAGATTACTCGTTGAAATCTTAGATATTCAATATCTCCTTTCACATCTGATACGCAATTAGCAGATTTTATATCGCAAATTAACTACAATTTAGATGACTTAATTTTATCTAATAATTTTGACTCGCTAGAATCACATTCAACCCACATTGTATTTCAGGTCATTTGGTCGAGTGAACAATTTTCTGTACTACAAGTTCACTAGTTGATATTTGTGCAGGAAACATCGGTCAACTTTTTTTCTTCGTGCTAAAACTCTTTATTAACTTTTAACAACTTGCGGCACTATTTAATGTATTGAGTTGTTCCTCCATACACTTATCCTATCGTTAAAGATTAAAAAAAACTGGAATTCATCGTAATCGTCCTCCTTCTTCCAAAGAAACAACAACAACAAAAGAAAAACAGAAATATAAATTGTTCCTAAGGACTAAAAGGTAACTTAATAATATGAATGCGTACTGAAAATTCACCATAAATAATATCAATAATTACAATGCAGAATTTTTGCTTAAATGTGCATCTAAGAATTTCTCTAGGAAAAAGTGTACTTGTTTGGACGTGTTCCGGAATACTTATCCGCTATGCCGAGAAATAAGTTCAAAATAATAATAATATTATTGAAATCTCTTAGATTGCGGTGAACCTCACCGCCAGGTAACAGATTAATCATGTTACGTCGAATGAAAATGGTAGACGGGACCGGGATTCGAACCCGGGACCTTGAGCTCTACGCGCTCATGCGCTTACCGACTGCGCCATCCCG
>NNCF01127279.1:699245-717347 GCA_002313205.1 Laupala kohalensis
CCTCAGAGGTCTTTGGGTTTCACAAGTTGAATGAGAATGATAGACGGACCCGAGAAGCGAACGGGATGGCGCAGTCGGTAAGCGCATGAGCGCGTAGAGCTCAAGGTCCCGGGTTCGAATCCCGGTCCCGTCTACCATTTTCATTCGACGTAACATGATTAATAATATTATTATTAATGATAATAATAATAATAATAATAATAAACACAGTTCACAAATAAAGCAACTAAGAGCTTTCTTTCACCAGAGGAAGGAAGAATCTAACTTTTACAAGATCATATGTGCCGCTGACATGAAATATACTCCTTTTTTCTCCGCAACCAAATGAAATTAACGTTGAAATCAGTCTGAGAATTAGCCAATGGAAATCTAAATCACTTCATGGTAGACATCCTCATGATCCAGGTGAGCCTCATGTCGACAAAGCTGCGTCGAACACCTGGCTTACAAAAGGGGGACTATACTCGGAAACGGAGGGTTTTCTCATGGCATTCCAAAACCAAGTAATAAGCACAAAAAATATAGAAAATTTATATTGCAAGACACTGATATAGCAGATGACATATGTTGGAAATGCAAAATTAAACCAGAAAATCTCCAACACATCACAGGAGGATGCACTCTATTAGCACAGACTGATTACACCCACAGACACAATCAGGTTGCTAATATTATCCATCAGAAACTGCGGGAAGTATGGACTAATAGATGACACTGTGCCGTACTACAAGTACTTCCCAAAATCCATTTCAGAGAACAGCAGGTACAAAATTTATTTTGATAGATCAATCCTCACCGACAAGACAATCCATCACAACAGACCAGACATTATTCTAATAGACAAACTCAAGAATATCACACACATCATAGATATTGCAGTAACCAACATCTACAAACTACTTACAATGATAATATTAAAAGATATGAAGATTTGAGAATAGATTTTTTTCGCTTATGGAATATGGAGTGTGTGTATATATAGTGCCTACAGTCTTGTCCACCACTGGAGTCATCTCTCACAGCCTGCACCTGAGCATCAATCGGCTTCAACTCTCCAAAAACATATTTCTAACATTACAAAAAGCAGTCCTTAACACCCGTGGAATAGTCAGAAGATTTTTAAATTGTTTGAGGTGAGGATGCTTGGTATACCCTGCACTTTACCTGAATCCAATTACAAGTTGTGAAAAAAAAGTTCAGGAAAATAAATAATAATAATAATAATAACAATAATAACAATAATAATATTAATAATACTGGCTAACAAATGAAACCGACGTTAACATCAACAATCGTGAAGAAATTATGAAATAATATTTTTATTAATACGTATTGCTGTATGCGTATGACTGTTTGTTGGCAAATCATTATGTGTACTTTGGACATCGTATTTACTGTTCAGTTTTCATTGATTTTTTAATATTTCACTTTTTAGTGCATCCACTTTTGATTGATATCCGTGTTAGGTCTTGTGTAATTGCAGAATTAATATTGGGTTGAAATTCGCTCCGAACCAGGTGAGGGTGGTGACTTTTGTGGTTGGCCGGACGATAAAAGTGGTTACATTAATAATGCCTGTTGTGGTTACCACTACTAGCGCATTGTAGTTTTAATGAACCGAGCTGGCTATATCAAATCCTGCACGTAGATATTGTCAACAGAAGTCTGAAATATAGCTCTTTCAGTTATTTAAATACTATATCACACAGGCGGTTTCTTATAATTACTAGATAATTTAATATCTTCTGTACACGAGAAATTACTTCTACGATTTGAAGTATTACGAACAAATCGATTCCACTACGTATGATAACGTGGGTAAGCTATTTTACTTTTTGGGAAAATAAAATATAACATCCCATTAATTTCATCATATTATCCAAAAGAAAACGAATCGAAAATTCGAATTGTTGTTGAGTGATAATGATAACGTATCTAATAGTGTCAGTATTGTGCACAGATCAGAATGGAAAAGCAAAGAGAAAATCACTTAATTATTTGGAAATAAAACACTCTTTCCATAGAATTAGCGATGTATATTAAAAAAAGGAATAAAAATTGCTTATATGACTCTGTTTTCTGTAAAGTTAATTTTTCGTATAGCAACGTAGAATATATGTAAAACAATCTCTCATAACAAGGGAAGCAAATTTTATAGATAATTTGTACAAATATTTACTACACTACACAGCTTATCAGAGGTATATTTGCTTTTTTATGACTCTAATAAACTTAGGTCTTTTGGATATAAGCTTCATTTGTTTCTTGTTTTACAGCGAATTATAGACAAATTTTCTTCTAATTTTTGAAGGTGGTTATGTGCAGAACAAATGTCTTTTTTTCATCGGTTTATTAATAACCATTAAAAAACTAATAATTGCTCTATCGCTGTTAATTTTGGTTTTATTCATTTTATAAAAACAAAGTTTGATATGAATATAGATACGGTGAATATGACGACGTATAAGCATTAATAAGAAAAAGGAAACATTTTCTGACGGTGACGGTGAACTTGTAGTTGAATGAATAACGCAAATTTTGTATGAAAGGTAACCATTGTATCGCAGTTTGAAGGCATTGTAATGTAAAAACGAAGAAAAAATATGAAAAATAGAGTGGGATCGAAAAAAGTTAAGAAAAGACACATCATTAATGAAAAGCAATTAAAGGAATCATGATATACAAATATCTAATATTTAAATTTGGTATGATTTCGGCAATAAACAAGCTCTTAGAATGTGAGTAAAAAGCTAGTTGGAATTGATATTTGTACAGAATTACCATCTAGATGCCAATCCGCTCGAATGGCGATGGCAATCAAAACGGCTTTGCCACTTTTATGCAGTGTTTTCACGATACCAATATACAAGCCAATACTTGACTTCCAATGACTGGAAGATAATAGTTGGTGTTGTGAGGACACCACTGACCTGAGTTTAGCAGCCAATGATCTTCACATTCAGAGATGCCAATGTGTTGTTCGGTGGAGTAGACTCAAGCCACCCATTGGCGTCCAATACATCCCCACTCCCTCCCTCTCTACCACTTCAAGCAGCGTTACTTTAGAACTGGTGACATGTCAGCTACTGCAGATTTTGTTTGTTTGTTTCTTTATTCTTCAAGTACCTCGCCATTCATTTTTTGCGGAGTGTTATAAATCCAAAGACAATTGATGGACTGAAAGATCACATATAAAACGCCTTCTATGATTTGAACAGTAATAAGATACAACGGTGCAGTTTGTGTAACAGCGATTCTGAGAGACTTCAAATTGTATCGTAGAAGACGGAAAATAGTGTATACAAATGAGAGTTACTACAGCGCATCGGGGTATGCGCAGCATCGTGAGGACAGGTCTATACCAGTTAGAGAAGCCAACTATTGTCCTCCATTCGTTGGAAGGAAACTATAGGCTTGCTTATTGGTATCGCAAAACGAGGCATAACTCCGGATCCACTAGCGATGGCCATCAAGACAGCTCTGCCACTCTACATCCATCTCTTCACGATTCTTCTCGTCGTTTCCTCCCCAAAGAAATCAATAAAGCACCGTCCCGTCCCGTGAAGAGAGGGAACGCGAAGGGAAGCTCAACGCCGAATTCTTCCAGGCATTTATCTAATTCCGCATCTGCATTCAGAGAAGCCTCCGATCTCTTAAGCTTAAATGCTTTATGGAGGGTTGGACCATCTTTTATCTCTGCACTTAGGACGATTTAACTCAACAGGTTCGATTCGCTTGATTACTCGTTATTATACGAGATACGGAAATTGGTTTTGAGTAATGAAGCGTTTCGTGAAGTACTCCTTCATTACCTTGAATTGTAACAAACAATTCTCGTCTCACAACAAAAGATTCATGTGAAGATTTTACAGTAAGGTGAGTTTGGGCACTGGGGAAAGAGAGTTGAGCTGCTACGTCGAGGACCAGCCTTCGATAACAGATGACGTGGGAATAATTTACTACTCAACGTTCATTTATTCCAAGTTTTAACCAGCTTCTGAATAATTTATTATGGGGTTTTATCGCATTAATTTAAATGTTACATATCTTCGATTTTTTTTCACGTAATGGGAATTCAAATCGATGTTACAGTAATACGTTCTCCAGTACCTAGAGGATTAGATCTAGGGAAGATCAACCCCATGAGAACTCTCGGGTCTTTTTTCGGGTTTGAAAATGAATTGTATTTTATTTGAGCAAATAAGAGGGTAATATAATTGGTAATGATTTATCATTTCTTAAACTATTGTAATGTCAATTAATTATTGCACATTTTATTGCAAATGTAAATTGTTTCGTATATTATGATCAACATTATTGTTTCTTGACTGAGCACTGCCTTCAGGGAAGAAGGTCAATTTTGGAGTAGCTAAAAATTATTGTATATACGTGGTTAGATGTAGTCAGTTTAGATCTTTTGTATTTCAAACATCTTAATTGAAAATGTTTCATCTTTATCGAAAAAACATTTTGTTCATTTTCAATACATCATTCCTCATTTGTGTGTGTAGAAATTGAGAAAGTCACGTAATAAACCTTTACGTGTGAAATAAACTAATATTTTAATAATGCATCTATAATAATTTATAAAATTCTAAAGAGAAACTGTCAAAGATTTTAATAGAGGAATGTTGAGAAAATGTTGAAACTAAAAATAAGCGAAAAATGGAATTGACTATTAACCAACAACGGATAATTTATTTTACTTTCTTAATTAACTCAAGTTTCAGAAGTAAATATGAATACAAACTATACTTCATTAGGGGGTATTTGTTCACTCGTTAAAGCAAGGATTTTCTTCGTTTCATAGCGGAATAATGGGTCGTTCACAAGGATCGTACATTTTTCAGCGCCTAAAAGGATTTTCTAATTAAGAGTTAAAACACCAAACGTCCATGTAATTTGAATACCCGTATCCCATAAACTCTAATTTTAAGTTAATTTGTGTTCTCTTGTAATTATGCATGGTCATCAAAATTAAACTACAACATTTCATTAAATGAATGATTTGTTTAACTTATTAAAATTATTTATATGTTCATTCCAATCTTCTATATGAATTTTCATCGCCATAATTAAATTGTCGTATAAACCGTATTCCACAAGCTCTTCAATAAATGACATTACGGCTTTCATTTTCAGATTTATTTATTTTTCAAACGAAAGATGGAAATAGCTGTGATTTTCGGTGTTTATCCAATGCGTTATCTATTCTGGAGATCAAATGATGTGACGCGGAAACGGAGATCAGGAAAGGATTCGCAAACAACCGCTTGAGATTTTCCGGGCCGCCTCCCGCATATTCGGATATTTTGAAACAACGAGCTTAAACAAGGAATCAGTCACATGCAAATGTGATAATCTACCCAATGTAAGCTTCATATTAATAATGCGCCTGCATTCTGACGTGTTACGATAAGCTTGGTCCAACTGTTGTTGCATTGATCCAACGGGTTGAATACGACACGTAAGTGGATTATGGGCGCGGATAAGGATTGCTCTGCTGTGTCATTTAAAATTCCTGCGAAGAGCTTTTCCCCTGTTTTGAACTTCATAGCCTTCCCGAATACACTTTCCGTCTGTTAATGGAATATTATGAGAGATATTCTATGAATTCAAACAGCAAGGATTTCTTCAACCCGACCTTTGTCTCTAGGACTCTCAAGGTCTTCAGTGTGCTAGTAATATTATCAATGCTGCAAATAAAACTATGTAATTCCATTATGTAATCAAGATAATAATAATAATAATAATAATAATAGCGTATGGGTCTCGGTTCCCGTTAATTGTGGCTTTTTTTTCTTTGGTTGCGACCCTTTGGGATGAGCTGCATTCGCAATTTAGAGCCACATCCGTCTTCCGCTGCCATCTGGTAGTGGAAACCGGAACTCTGCGTGGGTGCATTTTTCGCCGAGAGCATCAAATGATGCTCAAGGTTTCTTTTACGTGCAGTATAATCATTCTACATTGCCGTGTGTGGATTTTTCGCACCCTAAAAATTCGTCGACCTCGACCGGGTTTGAACCTGCGCACTACGATAACCACTCACCCATTGGCGCTGATTGTAATCAAGATAAAGATGACTTACGGTCGTTTTTGCATGTTCAGTATATTTTATTGTGCTTTCTATGGAACACAACGTGTCGATGCGGTTTGAGTCGTCGTCATGTGTACAAAAAGTGTGACAAGAAACCATTAACACAGCAACAGAACAATGGAACATGTTGTAAAACGTAAATATAAACTTAGAATACGTTTTATCTCTCAACTTCCGAGTACCTACTCGTGGAGGAATGTTTGCGACGGACCGGGACTCGAACCCGGGACCACCTGCTCTGAACGCAGATGTGCTATCCACTGCACCACCCGCCTCGACTCCCAAGTCCGTACGCAACTTCCACCCGACCTATATATGTTAACAAAAAAGCAGAAATCACACATACATTGTAAGAAATTGTCTGTTTGTTACTTAATCACGACTAAACCATAGAACCGATTGTGATCAAATTTAGCAAAGAGATAGTTAAGATATCCAGGATGAACATAGGCTAATATTTATTTTTTAAATGTATGAAAAGAAAGATAAAAAATGAAGTAGAAGATAAATGTTGATGAAATCCGGGGGGAAATCGGCCATATTCACTTACGCTGCCTAAACGGTTAGATAGATGACAACTTTGAGTGACAATATTGTTCGCCTCTAAGAATTCTACAAAAAAGACCCGCGACAGCATATGTCTATCTACTAAGGTTAATTTAAAGTATCGAAAAAATGTTATGAAAAATAGAAGTGTTGAAATACTTTAATTTAAGTGAGGAATTTAAGAGGGAAAAAATCGATCTTCATCAAATTTAATGGATTCTTTGTTTTGTGCATTTAATAAAGATTAAAAACATCTTTAAATCGTAAAGTTTGGTCGAATGATTTAGAATTTATAAGCGTTTTAATGAAATGGCGCAACCACCCTGCCGCAGTTGTATCTCGCATCGGAAGCAAAAATTCGACCTACGAGGCTTCCGGTGAGTGGGTTCGTTGGTGCAACGAGAAAAATAAATTTCTGGGCAACGCCGGGTAATCAGCTAGTACTATATAAAGAGATGAAAACTGTCATATTTGTTTCCGCGGCATCTTGTAATAAATCTAAAGTGCGGAAATTTTGTCGGGACTAGATTCGATTGAGGATAAGGTTATGCTAGGCGAAGTGTTTATTCTACAACAAAAGGCAGTAACAGCCAGAAAAGGGTCTAGATGCCAACCGAGAAAGTTAGTGGCATAGAGAGACGAGCGCCCGAAGGTGACTGGGTGGTTAAACTTAGCGGAGTTGGTGAAGACGGTGCTCGTAAGAAGAAGAGGATGGAGTGTGAGGAAGAAACGGGTGAAGAAACAAATCTAAAAGAAACTTAAATGGAGAAAGGATTTGAATAATGCCAAAAACAATGGAAATTCAATGCTTCCATACACGTTTGTAAGAAACAAAGCAAACATCTTATCTGAACTTCCTTGTCCATTTCTGGACATTCCTCTCTTTTTCCCCGTCATTCTATGTATTATCTTTCCTCTATGATTCATTTAGTGTTATGTCGTAGTATGATTGTCTCAAAAACTATATTCAACATACGGGAACCACGTTTTTCAGATGAAAGAAATCACTCTGTGCCTTCAAGAAACCAAAATGTCACAATTTTGTTCTTTATTTCAGTAAACACCAGTTATATGCCTCCCAAAATTCGTTTAGTGACCGTGTAATGCACAAACTTTGATCATATTTCAACTATGATTATATATCTATGCCATAGGTTCTCGTTGATCATAGATATATGATATTATCTTTCATCATAGATATATGATATAGAAATATCACCGAGTAATACGGACCTTAAGTATTTAAATTGAATTGCTCAAACATACGATATGCAACAAGTTGATTATTAACTGAAGCTCCAAGATAGATGTGAACAAACGATACCGGTAAAAGGTAAGGTACATGTTCATTATGTGTCTGTGCTTTATTATCATGCTTGGATAATAAGAAGCAATAGTGAGTTCAACAATCTATTAAATTCAGAAATATAACAAATTATATTAAAGATTAAGCTGGTTTGAGCATGCCTATCGTATGCCAGACCTGTTCAAAAGGTTTATCAATGGAATCCATTAACCACAAGAGCAAAAGGTGGACCAAAAGCAAGATGGATGTTCTAGACGACCTAAAACGTATGAAAATTAAGAACTGGACACAAAGTAAACAATAGAAAAGAATGGAAGGTGATAGTTGAGAAGGTCAAAACGTTAAAAATATAATCTTGTAGAGCCTAATTAAGAAGAAAAAGGTTTAGTATTTCGGGTTTTTCTCCGGTTTTCCTACGGATAGAGGCGGATTTTTTTAAAGACTCGCTATGTTCTTGCCTAGGGGCGGCTTCTATTGAAATAATTATTCGCGAATTTAGTTTTACTCAATAGTTACCAATTATACACAATACTTTCGGAATGATTTATAGTTTGATTATAATGCGTACTTCTGAAATGACTTTGCTGTGTTTTATTAAATACAATAGTGTAGGTATTTGTTAATACTATAACACGTGTCGAACTATTTTTATCGTTAAGAGTATGTAGAAATGTTAAATCCGCCTGTGCCTTAGGGCCCTTGATCGGAAATTATGGGATGGTCCCTTGCTTGCTTCCGGAGAATAAATTAGTTTATTATCCTCCACGTGGTCATACGCAGTATGTAACTGCTTTTTTGACAATAAAGTTTATTTATGAAGCACCGAGACGTAATTCTCCTCTGCTCGACCCGTTGACGACCAGTTGCTGAAGCCGCGGAGGGAGCGGGTCGTGATCGAAACCCGAGGAGGGGGTGGGGTCGTGGAGGGTGGGAAGGGGCGGAGGCGCTGAAGTCCCATCTGCTATCGATTCTCGCGTTCGATATTGCGACGGCGGCGGGGGTGTCGGTGGCGGAGGGGGGGGGCGGTGAGTGCACGATCGACGCGTCATGGCGACGGGGGCGGTGCGAAAGGACAGCTGCTGCCGCTGCGAGCGAATCGTACCGAGCGACGGATGTCTCCCGCTCAAGCGCTTTGCGGACGGACGGACGGCCGGCCGGACGTATATCGTTTCTGCTAATTACTTTTAATCTTTTCGCTTACGACATTTTGGATCGCGAAATTTTGACGGAACGTCTGTTATGCGTGTTTGCGATTCAATTCGTCTGTCTTGTCGTTCGTCAGGATTTAGAACTAGTACCTAAACAGCGAATCACCTTTGACTTGTTTATTCTATCTATTCAAAATTAGCACAAAAATATTTTGAAAACTGAAACATTTTGCGTAATTTATATTTTTAAATTAGCTCCTTATACCTAGTACATATTGGACTTTGTATTTTATTTCACTGGAGTAATTCGTACATTTCTTAATCCCAGTATACCCGTAATACAAGGCGAATCCGGAAATTGTTAATAAAACTAAATATAAAACCTACTTGAAATGGGTCCAGGAGTATCATTTTGAAATGTCGGCTGACGTGTTGTTGTATGTGATTTGTTTACTCCTTGAATACGTGTGACATTCTATTAACATGAATCGAAGCATAAGAATCAGAATTGTAACATGGATTACTTTCATATCTTTGAGGAGGTCGTATTGTTAGTATTCGATGCCTGTTCTACACCTTCACTGCAAACTGTTAATATTTTTCATAAATTGAATTATCCAAATGCAAATGAATTGGAACATTTGGAGACCAATGTCTGTCAGTCATACCTTTTTTGATACTACATGCATAGTCTCTGTCATTGTATTACTTCCTAGAATAAATGTATGAATATAAATGGAATTCTTAGTTTTGTTCACTTTACATACATTATTCTCGTTGGCATTCGGAGATGGACTTTTCCATTCTAATTCTCCAACGGCACGAGACAAAATAACGTCATAAATTCTAAAATGTCGTAAGTTATGAAGTTTTATTTGAAAGGTGATTGCGTGAACCAGATGTCAAGATTATTGGGTGTTTGTCCCTGAAATGTATCAGAAAACTGTAAAAAATAGTTTAAATTTTATGCTTCACCCATCATGAACTCTATTAGAAATAATTTCATTCGATATTTACTTCGAATTTATTCCAACTCGCTATTTACGATCTTTATTTTTATCTGTAATATGTCTTTTGCTGAAGCGAGTCGAAACTCAAATAAATCCCTTCTTGCAGCAACATTTTGAACAGAATTTGACGCTTTCGAGATTATTTGTATAGTGTAAAGAAATTATAAGATAGCTTCACTCGTAATGACATTGTTCATTCTCATTTTTAAAGGCTTAATTTTTTTCATGTATCAGATATTTTATATATTCATCATAATCTCCTCACTTGTGTTTCATGGAAGTTCTTGTTTGGCATTATTTGGTATTGCTCGGATAAGAAGTTTCACAAAGTAAAGAAATTAAGCTCTATTTAGCGCCAAACGTGTCCGGGTGTCTATCAATTATTATCGAGTCGTTAATGATGAGGCGAAAGTTCATTAGATCAAAGAAGGTTACGTCTTCCTAAGATTTTAGTTAAGAAAAACATATTTTTTTCTCATTACAATGTATTCCTGAAAATTAATTTTTGTTTAACCTCTGCAAATTACTATTTACGACTTGTATCAAATAGAAGAAACAACACATCCTTCTTCGGAGCACTAGCGCCTGAGACCACGAGTAGCTTTGAGGAAAGCCACACCAAGTGAGGTCTGTCTCTCAGGGGAGGACGGGCCGTAGGGGAAGGGGGACGCAGGTGCAGTGAATCCAAGGGAGGCGTCCTCACCCCCCTCGTGGTGGCGGCGTGAGGACGTGCGACTGGCCAATAACGGCGCCTCTCAGGGCCGATATTTCATCCCGCAACCGATCGGGCTCCCTCGCCGAACATATAAACGGAGCGAAGGGGGCGGTCGAGGGTGTGAAGATGCAGACGGTGGATGAGAGAGTGGTGATGGGGTGCGAGAGGGGTGGGAATGCAGCGCGAGTCAATGATTAATTAATATACTCTCGTATACACTCGGAAGGCAGGCGCAAACACGGGGTTTGATTCCTGTGCTTTGTGAAGAGCTAAATCTGCGTTGCTTCAGCACCGAATAATGTATTTCCAAAAAACAACAACAAATATTTCTAGTTTCTTATATCGTAAAGCCATTTTCAAAAAAATTAATCGATTAAGATATGGCTGCGGATTCTTTTGGACGACCACCGGAAGTAACACCTCTATGCTGTTAATTAAGGAGTTTTTTTTACTTTCCAGAATGATTTTTTGTACCGTCGCGGTAGAGTATAATGTTAGTTTTGTGTTTGACTATTGCCATAGCGTATCTCTCAAGTTACCATCGTGGAAATGTACTTCAACACATATTTTGGTATGTTTGTCTTAAAAATCATAATATTAGAGGTATTATTTATTTGATGTACACTCTGTATTTTTTAGTATGAATACTTAATTATTTATTAGATGTTATCTCTGAGATAGTGTGTTCTTAGCAATCTCATTAGATAGGTTTGAGGGGTCATGCATTTTCATCGAAGATATAAATAATTATATTTTATAATATTATATATGTATACGATGTAATATTATTGTGATACATATATTTTACACCTTATATTAATGACGTATATTTGATAAGAGTTTTCTACCTTCGTGCAGTTTTGTAGTGTTCCAAACACTCAGGTCACGTTTTCTTAAAGTTTAGATCTTCTTGTACGCTGAAGTGGATACGGACGAAATTGTGGTTGCTGTGATATTCCAGAGTTGTTTGTTTTTCAAATTAATTTATCAGATGCAAATCTATTTTATCCGTATACTGACACTTTATAATACGGAGAGAAGTAATAATAATAATAATTTATTCTTGATGTACAGTAAATTTGTATTGTATGAGTTCCGTATAATGTTTATGAAAAAGGTTGGCATTATTGAAACTCGACTCAGCATGGAAAGCATAATATCGTAGTTGGCTCTTTTTTAGAATATTTACTTGAGATGTGTTGGGATTGGGTGGAGGGTGCAAGGGGATGGTTTGTTTAAAGGAATGTTATGTGGTTGGTCAGATTCACCAACACCTTGGTCCACATAAGTTGTAACTCACGAATAATGATTCTCTTCACGCGTACTACGCAAAAAAATATTCCACATAATCGTTGAATTAGAGTAACAGTCACCAGAAACTTGCAATATTATTTTGTCTTCACTGAGACGAAGTAAGCATTAGGCAGTAAATAAGCAAACGAGTGTCAACAAGAAATAATTTCTACCATTACTTTGCAAAGAGTATGGCATGCTAATTTATTACAGTTTATTAAGTAACGAAGGCAAAAATAGTTTCGTGAAGAACACCAAAATAAATTATCATGATGAATATTTGAAAACTCTCATTGTTAAATACAAACCTTAATAATCCTTGAAGAAGATTTTTTCATCTCTCGTTTTCGTATGAATATTTTTTTAAAATTTTCAATGCTAATAATACTAGAAATTGAGAGTGGGTGCGTTTTGGAGATTTGTAATTCCAGATACTTCAAGTGAGTCCAGGGGAGTAAATTGATGCTCCGTGGGTAAACAGGGAAAAGAAAAGGAGAATGGTTAAAAACATATTCTATCGTCTAATACAATTGGTGACATTTGATGGCCTGTTAATAGCAATCATGTTAATGACCTGCTAATGGTTATCCTTTTAAGAATCTGTTATTTACATCTATGAAATTCTATAATTCCCGTATTATTGCATTTCATAAGGATAAGATCATAATTTGAAAATTGTTACTTTTTTTCAAAAACCGTTTAGCTCATTTCAAACGCTAACATTAATACATAGAATATTTAAAAATATTATTGGTTATGTAAGTATATTCTATATGATAACAGTAACATGTAAAACTTTTTTAAATGATTAAATTAAATTTGATTCGTTTTAATTTGATTGTGTTACAAGTTGTTCATTGTCCGATTATAAAAATATTTACGTATTATATATAAGAAAGGATCCTTCTTGTTACAACCAATATAAATTTGTTGAAGGTATTAAGAAACAACTGGTGAATAAACTCTTTTAGAAGAGATTAATAAATTATGACTTACAACAATTTTTTTAACGATCATAATATGCTTTTGTCTTTCATCAACTGGTCTAGTGGTAATAATATAATATTATATTGTAGGTCAACCCTATATGACCAACCCCTTCCTTACTAAATATTATTTAGACTCAGTTTATGAAAATATTAATGTTTACTTCTAAGTGGTAAAACTATTTTATTTGCCTGAATAATATGATAGAAACTACTTCACCCCATCTCTTCTAGTTGTTGGCAAGTTTCCCTCATTTTCGTGTATTTACATTAACAATTTAAACAGAACATCATGACAGTTTTGAAAACTACGGGATATTATTCGATGGATCATTACAAAACTCACGTACAATTCCCAGCGAATATTGTTTATTATTTACGAGACGCGTTACCAGCTTTTATTTTCAGAAACCACTAATCAAGTTACGTACTTTTCAAATAAATGAGTCACGCAGCATCTTTTCTTGATTTAACTTTCACGTGCTGTTATCTTGTAAAACAACAGGCGAAAGATGAACAGACATATCTTTTAACGATCTAACATTCGATTCTTTCATTTGTGTGGTTTACTCAGTCCGGTTGCGAAGGAAAGGAACGAAAAATCTAGGGGACATTTACGTATTATTCATTCAATTCAAAAGGGATTTATTTTAACATAAAATATACAATATATATGGCGGTGCTTAGGGCCCGTGCGCCTTACAGAGACCCTAAAATGTACTGTGGGGTGTGCATACTATACCGTAGTATTCACTCTTAATGAACTGAAACAGTAACTAAAAATATAAATATTAAACCATTTCGATTATTTGGCAGGTAACTATAGTGGAGAAAGAAAATTAATAAGAAATTTTTTACTGTCGTGGCTACTTTTTTTATTTTAATTTTAAATCTCACATTTACGTATTAATGTATGTGGTTGTATTGGATATAAAGAGTAGAATTAGAACCACTAGTCCACTTTATTTGAAAAGGATTATTTTAGGAGAGATTCACCTGCAAGTGAAAATTCAGTTTATGACGTGTCAACTTCCTCCGATGACGTACGCAAAGAAATCGGAAAACAGCGTAGAGATCTGGACGGCCACCCCAGCATCGTCTTGGACTATCCCTTCCGTTCACACAGGTGTCTGTGAGGAGCAACATACATGCTCCCCATATGTGCCATCTCTCACGGGTGGATGTGTGGATGGCGGAAGCGCAGCGAGTCAGATGTATGTTTAGCAAGGGAAGCATTGATCTCCGCCCTGTGGAGGAAACTTTAGGAAACAGTTTTATTTCTTCTCCGAGAAACCAGTTATTGACGTAACTCGACGGAAGGAAAGACCTACTTCAAGGGAGAGAAAGGCGAAAGCAAATTTGCTCGAAATCAAGTTTTCTTCTTTACTTCATTCTAACAGCGAAGAACTTTATATAAAGGTTTGTAAGTTTCGACAGTGTAGAATAATGTGAATTGACGAAGAACTATATCATCTAAAATTATGTTATACAGATATTTACTCCTCATGAATATATTCAAACATGTAACATCGTGTCTTCTTATTCACAATTCAATTTTTAGTTAACGATCATTCGCCCAAAACTGTTTGGTGGAACTGAAAATCCAACAGTATTTGTTTAGGGTTCATGGATAGCAGAGATCCGCTGTTTCTGTCGGTGTGCGGTGGAGGAGCTATGCGATGTTCACTGTCCTGTCACATTGATGATGGGATAGACATGATACTCATTCTACGACGGACTTAATAGAACTAGAGTTGTTTTTCAGAATAGTTCTAAAATAATGAAAATACACACTATGAACAGTATTTGAGCTCTTGCTGCGTATCCAACAGCTCAGCTATATATGAACTGAGAGTCTGTGACTCAAATGATTTTTAGATAACATCTGAAAATGGGAAAAAGAAGAAAAGAGAATTACTGTTACTTAGTGTATGGTATCTTCTACAGTAAGTCTATTTGGATTGGGAATGCTCATTTTCAGTCATGTATTCCAGAGAATAGTGTTCTACAAAGCAGTCTCAATAATGATAACCAGAAAAATTGATCATGACCTAAATGATCTTGATTTTTGACAGAGACAGTGCTATACATTTGTTTTCAACGGGCGATAAATGGTTTATTGAGGGAGAAATTGATTGTTTTATTCTTATTAGTCTATAGAGATCCTATCTAATCACGTAGCGCATCTTCCTGATCTTCCATATGACTCTCATTTTCTCTCTGTGGACTATCTTTCTATATTCAGTTCACTCGGTTCCTGGTCTTTTTGGAATCTCATTCTTTGACTGTAGTGCCCAGCAGTTTGTCTGTTGACTGAATTGGTTCCGGTCTGTTAATTGTTATTTTTGTTTTTTCTAAATACTCTGTTGGAATCTCCTGGTGCTCTAGATGTCTTATACGATGTCTTATACCCTTTACGCAGTGACTGCAACGAATAATAGAATTTCCATTCCCGTGTGTGTAGTTAGAGATTTACTTGTTTTACATTCGTTTAAAAAGAATGGAATTGTGAAACTACGTTTTTTTTCTCAATCACAAGAGATTTGACAAATTGTAACGCTTACCTTCACCCCCGATGAAATACTCTGCGTCATTTCAATTTTACACAAGGTATGGTATGAAGTAGAAATATCGGTAATGCATACTCACATACCTGTACAAGCTCATTGAAATTATGACAGAAGCAATATTCGTCGGATTCCCTTTAATTATTTTTATTTTTCATTTCCAGTTATTTCTCTTTCATCCGTCTAAATCTGCAACAAAATATAAAACTTCAATCTGTTTTTCTAGTTCTTATCATTAGTCGTCATTCTTTATAATTTGTATTTTACCTTGTCTTTCAAATTGGAGAATCTGTCAATAGAAGTGTCCCAAAATGTATTTTTTCTAATACATCCTGCAAAATTGTTTCTAGATACCACATCAACTAATCTATTTTGACTATATGAATTAAGTAGGAGCTGAAAATTACTTCCATTTACAGCGATCCTCTTATCATAGAGTTCATCTGATGTCTCTACTGGTGTATATTTGTAATCATCTTCACTCGAATCATTAATTTGATTTTTCTACACTGTGCAGTGAAAAGAGCCTTGATTTATCCCTTCGACTCATCGATTACTAACTTCCTTGAAAATGTCTTTATCCCTCTGTATTCTTTGCCATGCCGTTGTGAAGCTCAAGTCCTTTAGACAACAGCTCTTCTGTGTGCTGTCGGTATCTTTTCTCGTACGCCCCATGCTCTCCACCGTTAGCATTTGTTTGTATACTCGCAATTAGCGAAACAACTCCCTTTCCGAGCTCTGCTCTCCTTATTCCTTGAGCTTTTGCTCTGTTATATGTTATCTTCCTTGCTTTAGCGCTTCTTTTCATCGCCCTGTCTCTTCGTCTTTTGTGAAACGACTTTTGCCAGAGTGGAGTTTAAATACTCTCTCCTTGTATCATCATACGTTGTTTAAATACATTTCATTGAAATTTTGTTTTTTGCACTTGTTTTTTATTCGTTGGTTTCATATTCGATCTTCTGGTTTTTTTATCGTTTTATTTTTATCAACAAGAAGTGTCGTTGAGAAGAGATTTGGCGTAAGTGATGACATTTGTATAAGTTAATACATATCATTCATTTATTCTCTCCACCATCTTCACCCTTTTCACACTTGTGTTATGTTCCCGTCTGCAAAAGAAGTGGTTGTAATACCACAACAAGAGCATTCCTCGCACATTAGAAACATGTCAAAGAGCAAAGAAACGAAGACATTTTCTCTTCCGAGTTATGAGAGTAATTTTGTAATACTCTTGAAATGTGATCTCGTCAATTTCGAACGAAATTATTTTATTAAAATACTAATACTATCTATTGTTCAAGATCTAGATGAGAGTATTGTATTGTTTTCAACATTGGCGTTACCTTTCCTTTCTCAACTTCCAACTCTCTTTCCTTTTCCGTGTTTTCGTATTTATGTATACATTATTGGTTATAACTATCGCATTTAACATACGTGAATAACTCCAAATTTCAGCTGACCTCAAAGTGTATACAAACGACGAACACGTTGTCGTTGGTGTTTTTCGTTTTAAGGAACTTTTATTTCTGGAAACGGGAGATCGTGGTTGGGAGGAGAAAATATACCTTCTCCGTGCTTACACTCGGTTATCTCTGGANTTGGGAGGAGAAAATATACCTTCTCCGTGCTTACACTCGGTTATCTCTGGAAGATAATATGATGAAGATAGAAAAAATAATTTTAGACTTACTTTGGACGAGTACCATTTATTTTGTGCTTTTTTTTAGAACAAAACGTTTTGACTCTAGTTTGGGCCATCGTTAGATATACTTTTGCATCTAGTTGGGGCCAAAATAAATGTCATTCGCTCATCAAAATGTCGTCAGTCTAAAATGATTTATTTATCTTTATTATGCAATGGACGTTAATGTAGAATTGGAGAATATAAAGAGATCAATAAAAAATTTAATTAACGTAATTATTATCTTAGAATATTATTAATTATTCAGATAATAAATTTTTGCCTTCTTTTATATTAGCAGAATCTGGTTATTTCCGTTCGTGTACAGAGTCATCATTATCCGCCTTCTCCACAAAGCTGTTCTCTTCGCTGCAGGAGTCAAGTCCACGACGCACCCCGCACCCGCCGCTCGCGCGTCTTCCCCGCTTCGTCGACTAAGCGAGGAGGGGGTGGAGACGGGGAGGGTTTACCGGGGGGCATGAAATATTTATGAGGCAGCGCCGAGGCAGCGCGGGTGACGCGGGAGGCGCGCGGGGAGTCAAGAGAGGGCGGACGGGGTTGCTGCAACGTTCGAGGCGAAGCACTCGCCCGCCGCTGGATAAACGTCCGTCGCCTTCAAGATGTTGCTTCGTCTAGTTTTCACTCGGGGTTTCATGCTTGACTTTTTCATTTCTCCTGTGATTTTGTATGCTCTATATGTTTTTAATCTTCGTCATATATATATATATATATATATATATATATATATATATA
>NNCF01127279.1:717482-768091 GCA_002313205.1 Laupala kohalensis
GTGTGTGTGTGCATTAGAACACAAATCATTTACGATATGAAAGTTTCACGTTGATGAGTGACAAAATTGTGAGAATGACTAATTATCACTCCAGGAAACCTGTGATTCTGCATCATTGTAGATTGATGACTTGCAAAATTGTTTTCTTTTCTATATTCGGTGCGTCGAACTACTTTCGAGAAATGGAATGTTAGGATAAGAATTAAGGGAAGTTCAGTTATTGTCTATGCGAATCACTGTAAAGAATTTTGATACACAGTACTTTAGGAAATTACGAAACTAAACCATCCTTATTTTATTTCTGCGGTTACAATATTCAGTGACCCAAAAATCGTTATTTTACTTTCAATATGATGAAGCATTCTTTTGGAAAACCCTTACTTATTCTTTCTATGTCCCCTCATCATATACGATGCATATCAAAATATGAAGGTGCGTCCTTTAAAGAGCTTATAAACGTAATTAAATATAACTTACTTATTGATAAAATAGTTGGGAGTTGGTTGTGTGATGGCTTTCTATGGAACCAATAATTACTTGTTGATAGTACGCGATTGGGAAGTCATGTCTACAAAACTTTCATAAGAAAACGTAAATGTACTGTATTAAAACATACCTCAATGATTCGTTGTTGAGAAACGTGGGACACCAACCGTACCATAGTAAAACTAACTTATACTCCAATATCTGAACAACGGTAAGTGAGTTCGCAATTAGAAAGTGGTTGCTTGCCAAATAAGGATTTTATTTTAAGAAAGTAGTTTTGTAATGTTAAATTGACGGTATGTGAAGAAAGACCATGAATATCATAGAATGACTCTTTTTAGTCTTTATCTGTTGGTCTTTGTCTGTGACATTGTATCTTCGTATTATAAATATCACAAATAAGTTGGTCTTTCAAGCCCATATATTTCGCAATCCCACAGCACAGAATATTACTTATACACAGGATAATATTTCCCTTTTTACACAAACATAACTCATCTTCTCTCTTCTTTATATTCTTTAGTTAATACTAAAAATCACCATTCCCAGCAAGAAATTCTATTACGATACCGTTTAGTTTAAACCATTTTCTATTTCCATCGCCAAAAATGACATCCTTTATGTGTCCGTCACTTATCGTATGTTTGTCTCCTCTAAGTTGAAAAATCCCTCCGTTTCTGTCATCCACATGTTAATTCTTCTGTTAATTTCATCCTCTATGATTTCTTACACATTGAACTCCTCTCCATTAATATTTACAATACCTTATTTCTTTATTAACTGCTGATATTTCATCTTCCGACCATGCAAGTCCATTCTTATTACCAAGGGTGTATTCTGCATTCGTAAATATGTAGTCCATGTTGACTCCTGATCAGTGGAGTCCTCTCTAAATCCTCTCTCGGTGAGGATGGCGAGGCCATGTGTCTGGAGGGAAGTGTGACACACGTGATGAATCGATGAGGACGGGGACGTGGTTTTAGGATCCAAGGGGCTCTGTCTATTTCGTCATGACTAATGTTTCGCCTAGTGACACCTAATCGTCTAAAAGCTCAGGGAAGTGCTATAGGTCATTGACGACACTTGTTTCCCCGCAAGTGAACATTCCTCTTCTTCGATGAATAAAGGAAAAAATGCCGCCTAGTATCTTCAATTGATTACTTTATAAAGAAATATTCTTTTCCTCGAGATTTATTTTCCCTTTACCAAGAAGAATTGAAAATTAATAAATTAATTTAAAGTAATAAAAAATTTATAATGTTTCCAGGATGTGAATGAATTCCAGAACGTTTCATCTACTTGAATAATACGGAATCAATCCTTGATGTTTCAGTATTTACCGCCTTATTTATGAATATGGTGGAATTCGGACCATGAGCTTTACGCTCTTTTACTTACGAATTGACGGATACTAGGGAAGGAGATATGTCGTGTTACTGGTTAGCGTGATATACCTCACATACACTTAACAAGGACGAAAAGGAAACCTCAACTCAAAATATCACATAGTTTGGCCGATCAAGGAATCAAACGCGTACCCTCTCATTTAGCAATTCGTTGGGTCACTCCCTTATCTACCAACACGTTGAGACGCTGCCACCACCGTACCGCTATCAGTGCGATATTCATTATTGAATCATATTTTAATCCACCATTTTGTTTATGAAAAATCACTGATGACGAAATATATTCGTAAAATTTGTAGACTTGAGAAGTAACTATAATTTTTAATTGTGTACGAAAAACCGTAAAAGCTGCAAAAATGATAGAAAAAGTACATAAATTTATTAACACTAAAATCCCAAAAGAAATGTGGATTGAAGAAAAAGTAAGAGAAAAAAACCACTGAATGCAATACGTGTTACTGAGTCAGGAAATAAAACGTGAAATTTTGTATGTCTGATGTAACATAACCATATGTATACATATTTTGAAGATTCTTGTGTGGCACGTAATTAATTACAATTACAATTATTTGTTCAATTCCAATTCGAATATGTACGTGACAAACGCCATTCAATAAATATTACACGAGATAACTTTCTTACACATAGTCGTAATTTATAATTGCATATTTAAGTATGTTATGTTGAATGAAAATGGCGCTGTCGGTAAGCGCATGAGCGCGCTAAGCCCAAGGTCCCGAGTTCGAATCTAGATCCCGTCTCCCATTTATAATCAACATAACATAATTAATCTGTTACCTGGCGGTGAGGTTCACCGCAATCTAAGAGATTTCTATGTGCATATTTAACACTCACGCAGAAGACAGAAATGTTTCGTTCCTTATAGATATAATTATAAATCGTGCTTAACTTTTTTTAACGGAAATGAAACTGTATTTAGAATTGTTGGAAGAAACTGTAGTAGGAGCTAAAGTGACACAGATGTTTCTTTAGAAGGTTCTTATCTAACACATTTGGGAAAGTATTTATTGAATGACTTCTTATATAGATATTAGATCCGCCACTGCCCTTGGCCCTTGGTCGGAATTTATGGGATGGACCCTCGATTGTTCCTGGGGGATAATGTTTGTTTATCGCTCACGTAGCCATACGTAGTTTGCAACTAAATTTTTGACAACAAAATTTTTTTTAGACAGTAATGTTTGATAAAAAGTATACTCTGGTCTTCCCCGTGTGATAGCATCGCATTAACCGGCCGAAGGGCTAGATCTCGCCGCCGCCAAGGGGTTGTCCACCACTAGCCGCCTCCCTCGCCCATCTCTTCGTGCGCTAATCCCACGCCAGCAGAGCGTGCCCCTTCCCTGAGACTCACGAACAACATGAAACGGAATAGAGAATCAAAAGTTGAAAGGAAATCAATTATAGAGGAGAGGAATTACTCACACACAATACAAGGGAACAGCCGTCATGTCAGGATGGCTTATGGGCGCGAAGCGAACACGGCCAGCTGGACGCACGGCACTGCTGTTCCAAATTGTATGATCTGACCTTCATTAGTAACATATTAGCGTCGAGGTTCGAATAGGTGCGTTGGCGTATTTCCGACTTGACGCGGGCTCAAATGTGACGTTCGCTATCTCACCTGGTGCTGGATAAGTATTTAGAGATCGTGGTAAGATTTTTTTCGTATGAGGATTTGTTTTGTTTTAGAATGAAAGTTTACTTGTGTTCGAGTCTGAATATGCGCATGGAATAATAATGCAGGGATCGTTGCATAAGCAAATACTTCCGTTGAAGTATTTAGTAAATCACAGTAAAAGACGATTACGTCCTCAGAAATAGCAATAAAAATGAAATTCACGCCACGCCCAACTTTTACAAAGATGAATTAAGGGGAGATATTCTTACAAAAATTCTGTAATATAAGTGAAGTGAATACATGGATTTGAGAATTGATCTGTAAAACATTTATTACAGTTGTATGAATTTACACTGTTTTTTTTACAATGATACAATTTTTAATACCGAGATGCACGCTGAACAACACTGGGTGAGTAGTTCTATTTTTTCGGCACTTATTCCAAACAAATGCCTGTTGTACATTCAAAGTTTCCTACAAGAGGACAGCGCCTTTTCTCGTGCATCCTTCGCAGCTCACTTGTAAGGTGGAAGAGGAGTCCCCGTATACATTACCACATCCAACAATTAAGGTACGAACAAAAATAAATTTGAAGGAAGGGGGAAAAACGGTCTATGATTTCGTGCCATTATCACGTCCGAGGAAGATTGATCATAATGGTACAGCTTTTCGTTGTTCTCTTCGATTTGGAATAAAATTGTCTCTAACTGCTAATTCTACTCCATTATGTTTCTAATTTCAATTTACCTTGACTAAATACCCCTATATGTATTTTTGAAATTCATTCTTTCTTACAGGTATAAATATATAAGTTACTACTTGCGACCTTTTTAGGGACGATTACGACATATTTTTGGTCGTTTTGAATACACAACGACGACTCGGGATCGAATCGTCGTCAGGTGGCGAACAGAATTCAGGAATAACACAAATATTTTATAAAATTGTATTGTAAATACACGATAGTCATTATGTGTTTTTCTATATACGGTGGAAAAGCTAACATCAAACAGCCTCCTCGCGCCCAAGGGTTACAGATCAAACCCTGATTCCATAACCGTTGGAATACCAATAACTGTCGGTTCTACAAATTGGCTGATGTAAGCGACAGCATCCAAAAGTGAACTCGCTAAGATTATGCTTACACGAGTGGAAAACCAGCGAGAGGAGGTTTCTACAGCAAGTGGAAGAGTCTGCAATCTCTTAACATGCGGGCATTTGATCCTCGACTTTTACATGGTCTTTAGGTCCCTGCCATATTATTATTATTCCTTCTTCCCTGCGTGAAGTTGCCTTTTCCACCGTGTTTCCTACACAACCGTCAATGAATTGTAAAATTTCGACAGATACGACGCATCGAAAGATGAAGTGCGCCGTCCGCAATGTAGCATCAGCAGCATCTCGGTGACATCCTTCAGCAACACAGGGAGAGGAATGCGGGGGGGGGGAGAGGGAACGGGGAGCGAGGTCGAGAGTGGGCGCTGTCGAGGCGAAACTATCGATCGCGAGTCTCGTCTTGGATCGTCAGCCCTTCGTTGCTGCCATTCACACTCTACGAAACGTCAGCCATCGCATTGACTTTCAGGTTTGTTTGTTTGTTTGTTTGTTTTTTTCAACGGGAATCTGAATCAGATAAATTGTCGGATGAATGAATCTGCTTTATTTCGTGCTGGTTTAGATTCAGTTTTTCTTCTGAATCCTCGTTTTTTAACAATGTTAATTGTTCCGGATAAATATTTCCTCAGCTCAATTACATCCCTGAAGTGTGAAAGAAAATTAGACAAATAAATGTCTTAAAAATTATGTTAGTGTTAATAATTTGATGATAACTATGAGTTGGTATCCGAATGTTGGGATGATAATTGAGTGAAGTTTCCCCCCTCGTTGAATCAACGAACTTGATTCTGTTCCTGTTCCTTGATTCTCATAGTTGTACAGTCAACCTGAATTTCAAGCAACACCTTTCAATTTTCTTTCATTTATCTGTTCACATCAGCCCTGTAATCCATAATCATTCTTAGGGTTTAGTTTCTGTTCGCCGTATTTTCACCGTAACGCTAACTTTATCTTTCTGTTTTATTTTTTGTTCTATTGATTCTTTTGTATATTCTTCTGACATATTATTACTTTCATGTACCAAAAATGTGGCGCAATTATTACGAAGTACAAAAATTGTATCAATTTCAGTTCTAATTCCAATCATTTTATTTAAGTCATTTCAGGGTTAAAGAATCCTTATTTGACGTATTTCTTGATAAAATCACATTACTCAGACCGGAAAATATTACTGTACCTGTCTATTTCTTTATCCGCTTCCCGACAAGGATTCTTCCACAATAATGGGTTCCATTCTATGGATATGGAAACATTTGTTTGACATGAGAAAATACATTAATTTATTGTTTAGGTCGAACTGTTGTTTGTTTTTGTCACATTGTGTGTGTGAAATTCAACTATAATATCACTTTGTTTGATAACATATTTCTTTTCAATGGTTTCATTCTTGCATTACGTTTTATTTCTGCAACCGTCCAAGAATATTTCGTGATGTTTTATGTTCTCGGAGTTTCCATAAGTTCCTGATACGTATTTTTATTGAACACTATTGAACACATGTATGAATTGGGCACTCTCCGTGTCATTCATATTATACACAATCTCGTAATATATCTATCGTGTTTCATCATCTTCACCGCGATGACATTCTCGTTTTACCCAAAAACAAATACGTTCCTATAACCTTTGAAATTAACAGGAAATCATGCGCTGTTGTGAATTAAACAACTCCTTATTGTTGGAATAATTAATTATTATCAAATTCTTTCGTACGTACAAGACAGACGCAATTTCTTGAAATAAAAATTAACCACAATACTGGAAATTCCCCCACAACGCTTATATTTCTTTCGTATCGAACGTGCAGTGGTTAACACCCCTATGATTGAAGCAGGAGTCTCGGGTTCGATTTCCCGCTCGTCACCATTTTCACCTGCTCGAAAGTTATTGCACATGAGTACCTGATCGACATTATATTTTCAATAGGAACTTTTTACTCGATGCATAATCTACTGTTCGTTCTTGCCATCGCTCTTCAACTTGTCAGTGGCAGTTAGTTGGCGTTGTTTCCCCGTCCTTTGCAGCCAACGTCATCCGAGAGTGAAGTCGTCTTTTGCCATTCCATTGCGTCTCCATGACTCTGGACTCCGCCTTGCGCCTTGGCTGCTACTGGCGCTGCAACCCGCTTCGCGCTCCGCCACCGTCGTCGTCGTCGTCGTCGTCGCCGTCGCCGCTCGCATGTGCTTACGCTCGCTCTATTATGCATGAGCGACGGTTTTAAAGCGTTTCTCACTTCCTCCCCTCGGCCACTACTACAGCGAGGCTTCCCTCTCTCTCTCTTTCTCTCTTCCTCTCTACCCCTAACCACGAACGCGTTGAACGTCTGCCCAGCGTTCGCCGTGCTATTCCTTCAGACAGGTGAAAAACAAGCAGTTACCACGCACGAATCTAAAAAGGCCATCGTCAAATTATAGATTTATCTGTACAGTACTCGCGGGGAAACAAAACATGTATGGGAGGAGCCTTAACACCATGTGAATGTCGAGGATCCAATGCCTGCTTTCTGATATTGCCGACTCTTCCTCTCGCAGTAGATACGAGGGCATTTTACTCTTGTAAGCAAAATCTTTAGTTGAGTTTACGTTTGAGTGCTGTCCCTGACATCAACCAACTTGTAGAACCGACAGTTTTTGATATTCCAACTGTAACGATTAGACTTGGTGACTAACCTTTGACCGCAAGGAGGCTGCTTTAAGTCAGCGTTTCCACAAGATATAACAGCCTTCGTGTTGGTGCCAGGGCATGCCCAGAGTAGACATGACAACATGGCGCATTCTCTCCATTGGTTACATTTCGTTACTTTTCTTTCGCTGCGAGGACTGAAGATTGTTGTTCTTACTTTATTACGAAGAAAAAAGAGAGAAGATTGAACGACATAAAATTTACATCACAGAAATATTAGGGGACCATTTGCAGAAAAATAAAGAGAAACACCATTTCTGAATGATCCACTCGTTCATGCGGACTCTAACTCGTACATCTACATACATCTACAGCACTTGGGCGGAAACGTGAATTCAAGAGTCGCCCCCTTATTTCCTATTTGTGTGTATTCATGCTTACACATGGAGGTAACTTTATATGACAGTCTTCACATGAGTGGCGTTTTACATACACTTAAAGTTGAATAAACTCTTAAATACAGGTGGAGAGATATACCGCTTCTGCATTGCCAGAAAAAGAATTAATTTGACAATTATTGCAGTTTGTTGGGGAGATGTTGCAGTGCATATTGAAATTTGGGAATCGGATCTGGGATTGATTAGTTGTACGTGTTAGCATAGCAAGCACACAATGAATGTTGATGCCCAATCCAAAAGTTTTGTATTTATGAAAAGACGGGTTAACATTATATATCTTGGGCAATGATTTTTACAGTGTTGGCAAGTAAACTTTCTAATAGACACGACGAAATAGCATTAGGAAGTATTCATGTAGAATAAGAAAGCACAAACTATTTTCTTTCGATATAAAGTTTTTATCATCACAGTATAAATTGAATGTGATTAAAAGCGTAGAAAAAATATCAAACGTTTTGAGTAGTGAAAAAAAACAACTTCCAAGCATTACATGACTGTCATAATGTCATTGCGACTTGCTGTATGATCTCCAGTGTTTTGTGATGGAGTTAAATGTCTTTTGTCTGAAAGTAGATGTACTCTTTATGGATGATAATGCATTTGGTTTGCTAATAAATTGCCATTTCTGTCCGTCAAAAATAAAGAGTTCCATTTGATTCATTTTGAGATTATTCAACTTCTGAGTCAATAAAACCATTAAACTCACAGACATAGGTTTGCGCTCTGAAAGCGCTTTGTAACATTTGTCACTTTTATCAAATGTACCTCGTCCCAAACAGAAGCTTCTGCATGTGCATAAATTCTCGTGTCACAGTGTTTAAAAATTATGATGGTTTATTTATTACTTCTCTCTAAACCTTTCAGAATGATATTTAGAATAAAAAATAATAACTCACGTTATAAGAATGCATATTTTTTAAATATTCACGAGACAAGAACATGCTTTTCTTTGACGATAACTTTTAAATTTGAAATGTTGGAAAAAATTCACAAAATGAGTTCGGGAATTTTTTTAGTTAAAGTAGTACATTATTATTAAAAAAAGACTTTAAATATACATGGAATAGGTGATTGATTGTTGGCGCAATTAAAGTTTAAATTCAGTTGTGTTGTCTCGCCAACCATTTGCCACTTTTCCTTGTCCAGAGGAAGAATACTGAGGATGACCGCTATGCGGTCGAAAGTCGACTCTATCAATAAACTAATAGTTGGAGAGACAACACAACTTAATTTAATCTTAAAAAAGACTTACTTATCTGAGTTATTTTTTCTTTCGTCCAAAAACGAGCAGAAGTATGATACAATCAGAACCGAAGCTATGTTAGAACGATCTTTCTAATTAGGGAAACATTCTATCTATTATCCATTTTCACTTGAATGAATTTCCACTATTTTTGTGAAAAGAATTAAACGCATCATTTAAAACCTTGTGCTACTTTCGACGTATTATTATAACGTAAAACCTTTTACTTTTCCTCGGTTTTCCTTCGGGTAAGGGTGAATTTTATATACAGACTTTCTAGGATCTTGCCCAGGGGTGGTGGTCTCATTAATACTATTTTAATTATTAATCTCGTATTTGTAGTTATTTTAATAGTTAAAACAATATTTTTCGAATAATTAAAAGTTTGATAATAGTACGTAATTGTGAAATAATTTTTTATGTCCTATTAAATACAAGTATGATGGTAATTTGTTAATATTATAACACGAAATTAACTATTATTACTCTTATCTTAGTAGTGTGCTAAATGTTAAATCCGCATCTGCCTTAGGGTCCTTGATCGGTCTGATTTTTTGGCAGTAAATTTATTGCTGTTACAATCTCACTTTTTCATAGAAGCAATGAGGATCTGCAGAATCACTTAGCTTGAGTAGTCGCTGGCGAATTCTGAGACCGATGCATCCAATATTGACCAATGTGAGCTTATCAGCGGAATCGAAAACCAGTGGAAATTCCACACCCAAATGATTCACAAAGTGGATCACTTCGTCATCCCAGTCTTGCTTGTTTCGTGCGTGATCAGTGCGTGTCTTCGGGGAATGACGCTTGTATCAACATACGCATTCCCGCGTGAGAGCTACTCGCGTCTCCCTGGCGACGACCTCCCACAGCCGCCAACCTCTCCATCCCCATGCCGTCGCCTCAGCTGTTGCCACATTTCTCCCGTGGCAGGTAATATCGCAGCCGACTATTACCCGTGACAGCCTATTACTGTAGGGCGGCGAGCTCGCGGCCTGCTGCTAGCCCGTGATAGCCCAATAAGTGGCCGTACATATTAATGTAGCGTTTAGCCCGTCCCGCGGTGCCACATGTGACAAATGGAACAACGTTCCCTCATCCCTTAACTACCCCCCTCCCCCCTTCAGTCCTCCGATGAACGCTTCTGTCGACCGTCGCCAAATACTTATTGATTATTGGTTTGTTCTCTAGGCGCTTGCTGATGGTGGTGACGGGAAGACGTGTGAGTTGAATTTCGGAATCGGGAAAGATTGGCTTCAGAGGGGTAGAAATCTCAGACAGGAAGGGTTGGATATAGTCCAGGAATGTTCCTACACGCAATGTCTATTGAAGAGATACTCATATCTATACAATAATTTATTCCAGCATTTTGATTTTCACCGTATCAAACCATACACATTTTCTTGGAAGATTTGTAATGTTTTAAGTCTTACTCACACGACGTTTAGTCAACAGGTCTGAGACTTCGTCAGGTGTTTCATCAACGATATAAATAAATTTTAATGGATGTATGACATTCAATTTCAAAAATCATGTCTACATTTAATAAATAACGTATTTATAACAATGTATATTATACAAACAAGCAGATATAAAACAAGACTAAAAACCATTGTATAATTCAGACACTTATCAGTGTCAGATACTTATCATAAATTAGCTGTATTACACGTTGGGACCACTTTTTGTTATACACATACATACATGTACATCTCTAGTTCGTTTAGTCTGTCCTTTATTGAAGCATTGCAGTCTTTACATTGTATTTTGTGTGGAACGTTGACTTAAGATATTTTCTTTTATATTACAAATCTTTTAAGGGAGGTCGTTTATTAATAGATTCCTACTAATGCTAACGATCACAATTTTCATATATTAAAATTAAACAATTTCGTGCTACTCAGGAAATGATTTCAGGTTGTACATTTGGACTGGGATTTTTTACATTATAATTATATATTTCAGCTCTCCAGGGATCTAGACTGACTTTCAGATCTATTCAGTCCACTGTAAATAGCATACTGCGTTTACACCAGGGGGCAACTTGGATGAATACTCCTCCTTTGGGCGAGGTTAGAAATTGAGAAGATACTCTTCCTGAACCCCTAGATCGTGTCGTAGTTAGGTCGATGTCAAATTTTTAATTCTTCGAGAATATCTCGGTATTTTCAAATTCGAGAATATCTCGGTATTATCGTTTTAACTTTCACGTACTCTCTATAATCTTTTAATAAATTGATCTGCGAGAGAAACTACATTTATAGTAATGTTTTTTAAAATTTTTCTCGGGGACGTATTTAGTAACAACTAGTAGCATAACAGACCGTAATCAAGGGGGGGGGACCTAACCGTGGAACATTTTTATTTAATCATTATGATTTTACAACACAAATTTTCTAAAAATTATTTTTAAATAACATGTATCATGTAAATAATTAGTAATGAACAATCTGGTATTACTAATAACAATAACAATTATTTATTGGTTATTAATCTGGTATTCTAAATTTTATTAATCTGGTATTATTAATAACAAGAACAATTTTATGACTAATAACAATTATTAATCTGGTAACACTTTTACAAAATATGCCAATTATCAACTTCAATTGTATCTGTTAAGAGTTCAGGTCCCCCCTATAAATCCGCCACTGGCAACAACGATGGACTGTTTCAAAGAGACGAATCATTGAGCATTAATACTAGTGAGTGGTATAACTGGGAGTAGGGTACAGTACAGAAGTATAATTCTCTTACTACTTATATTTCAGCAAACATAAAACAAAATTACTGCAGAACAGAGGTAAATTTATGTAGTTAGGTCAACTTCTGTAATAAAAGAGAGAGCAAGTTTTGTGAGCAACATCATTGTTCTTCCCTTTCTCTACCTTTCTTCTTGATTTAATGATGTTGGAGTGATAGATTTTAATTTTAGTACTATTACAGTGTCATTCACTTATATAATGTATGCGTGTATAACGCAGATAACAGACTTTGAATTACGATGAAGTGATGTGCATGTTAGTAATGTGCGTGATTTTATACAATGAATTGCAAGATCATAGTTATGCCATACTCAGAAAGACAAAAATATTAGAGTATTGGTTTGTGCCTTATCATGAAAACTGGACTGTATTGAAGAATAATTAATTTTACATTATATTTAGGTTGACAATGTAACCCAAACGTAACGTTGTGTGTTTACGAATTCTCCATAGATACAAACATGCTTTGTATTCACTCATTTTACCAGCGATATTTTATTTATAAAAATTAAATGTAATGGCAAATCATATTCCTGACAGAATAAAGTTCATAGCAAAGTCTTAAAGATATGTATATGCTTCATAAAAATATTGAAATTCAAACAACCTTTTACAACTTAATGCAAACAATATGTGCTTCCATCAAATATAAAGAATCAAACATTATTCATGTTTGCTATGTCATACTAAGTTTGCTTTTAAAACTATGATATAAAATCGATATGAAAATATTATCAAAGTGTTATCAAATTACAAAATTGTCAAATCTTCAGAAAATTACAAAAGTGAGAAATTAACACTGAAATACGTAATTACCAGTTAATTAAGATTAAAATGTGACTAAATTATAGTATCAATAAATTTAATTTAGACAAAATCAACAGACTATTTCTTTAACAAAATGTCAATTTAATGATAAAATTTAGAAGAAGCAAATGCAATATCTCACGACGATTCGATATCGCTTGCACATCGTACGTGTAATCGTGCTTTGTGCAAACGAAGTGAGCAGCACTTAAACATTTTGTAATGTTTTTGTCGTTGTACACCTGGTGATGATAGCAAACGGCATCGAAACGTCGGGTGATATTGTATGTGCGTTTTCAAAAATTTGTTCATTAAATTGACATTTTGTGAAGGAAATAGTCTGCTTATTTAGGTCGAATTTAGATTTATTAATTATACACGCACAGCAATGCGTAATATTAAAGTATAGTACTAATGTAAGAGAACCGATTATCTTGGCATGTAGAACTATATTCACGAGCAGGGGCTGAAGGGGGTGTGTGAGGACAGTGGGGGTGGCTAGAGGGCGTGAGGACGGCACCCTCGCGCTTGCGCTGTGCGAACCCCTTCTGCCGACGCTCCACAGGGTTCGAGTGCCAGCGGCCTCTCGCTCGTCGACTGCTATGCGCCACTGCAGACAGCGAGCAAATCGACAGCGCGAAGGGCGAGGGAGAGAGATGGAGACGGAAAGAGAAAGATGGATTCAATCATCTCAAGATGAAAAGAATTTACATAAAATGATTTGTTAATTTAGAGGGACGGTTAACACTCCAAAAATCGACCGACAGCGGTGGTCTAGTGGTAACGTCTTCGCGTTGTAGAGTGTGGGTTCAAACCGTGCTGGGCTAAGTGAAGGATACCCCAGCTGAAAACCTCCAGACATTCGCTATCATACATTCTCTTTCCCAATTCTCTTACCCAACGGTTAGGTTAGTAGGCCTCATGTCCTGAAATATAATAATAATAATAATAATAATAATAAACAGGCATAGTCTACGGCTAGATAAAAACTACCGAAACCAGTGCTACCACTGCTTGTGGCCATTCAAACCAGAAGAAAGGTTTACGAATGTCAGTGTCGTGACGAGTACTATTGCAGAGAAATTTCAGGTGTTCATCCACAACTCGGGGAGGAAAGATTGCATTGTCTACGGTCAGTTGAAAAAGGCGACGGACCTGGGACCTCCTGCTATGCCTGTAGGTCATCTGTGACCATAGCAGGAGGTACCGGATTCGAGTCCGTCGCCATTTTCCCCTGGTTGTAGATAAACGTAACTTTTCATCCCGAGGAGGTATTCGTAAGTTGTGAATTATCACCCGAAATATTTCTGCAATATTCGTTAATGTCTGAAAATTATTTCTTCTTTGCAATTATCCGTTAGGAGTCAAGCACCGCAAATTAATAAGAAAGAAACTGGTTTATTGTGGCTTGAGTTTTCTAACATTCTAACTTCATGGAAATTTGTATACTTTATGGGAATATTCTAATCAGAACCGGGAATGCACATAACCGTTACATGCAACATGTGAATTCTTCTCTTTTACATGGATTTTTTGAATTGCGCTCTTCGGCGAGTAATATCACAAATATCCTTGGAAAGGATGTGAATAGAATTTGACGTCCTTCAGGACAAAAAAAAACATGTCATTTGCTTTTGTTATTTTATTTTCGTTTCAGTTAAGAATACCTGGCTATGAGTGGTAGAGCTATGAGCTGAAGGTTCAACGGTAGGGGATGATTGTCGGTGAAGACATGTGGGTTTTACTTTTCTCTCAATGTTCAGTCCCTCCGGTGGATCAGGGACTAGCGTGGTTGCCCGTCACCTAGTCACTTCGGGTTCAATTCCCGGCGGGGTGAGAAAAAATTTGTACCATATCACTTTAACGTCCCAGTTCATATGTAGCTGTGACTATTGAAAAGAGAACCCTTCTTCTTCTATCCACTTCGTACTACTCCTAGTATCTCTAAGTCTTCCTATTACTAACCACACCTACCAACCCCTCCACGTGAGCCAAGTTGTTGGTAAACCCAACTGAGCGGCTCACCTTCTGTCTCATGACAATATTCTGACTGATTGTCCAACAAACTCAGCATTCTAGTAAATGAGTACATCTATTCCGGGAGTCAAATAGGTCTGAGTCCGATGCAAACCCCTTATCCTCATTGTGCAGAGACCAATACGTTGTGGAGCTCCATATTATTTGGAGATCAGTATAACGTTTTCGAACCCTGCGCACCGGAGCGTGGAGAACGTTTCCGAACTAGTGGAGTTTTCCCGCAGGACTGAGCTTTATCCAGTGCTCACTCCGACATACTTCAAACGAATGTCGGTTCACTACCTTACTCTCCCCGGCATTCCATCGCCTCTTCTTTTCTAAACTTCCATTCCTTCAAAATGTCAAAGTAGTCACTGGTATAAAACTCGCCCACTCCTAGATTCTAATAATAACTCGTGGTAGTTTGTCCTATTTTTTTATAATAATTATGATATAGTAATAAAAGTGCCTTTATTTTGCGAGACTCAGACCTTAAGGTCTGCTCTTCCGTCTAACCATTTTAAAGTATTTACATTTTAAAGTATTTACATTTTAAATACAAGATAAAAATTGGGAGGGTCTTATTTATATTTAATTACATTATTACATTACATTACGTATTACATTTACATTTATACGAGTATGTACACGGTCGCCGTATTGAGAGAAAAGCTTCTAGGTGGAGTAATATAGGGACGGAAAAGCAAATGAAAGTACATATATCTCTTGAGAATTATTAATATTTTGTTTATTTTTATTGTGTAGTTGTCGTGAATGATGAGATGAGATGTAATGTGCGAAGGGAGAGGAAATACATGGACATCCCTTGATAAATACATATTTTTGTTCGTTTTAGCTCTCTGATCTGACTGACTGAAGTTGACCAAGGCAATGAACATGTTGAGTAGGTTAGTACCGCAGATAAACAAATTACATCTTATATGATAATAAAGTTAATTGAATTAAAGGCGCATTCAATAAAAAATGTGTTTTAAAAGTCTGTTGTTTATGATAAATTAATTTATTTTATATTTACTTAAAATGCATTTTTATAAGAAAAATTGAATATTCATAACATTTGTTGCTAATACATTTAATTTATTTATAATTATTATTTTGATTTGTAAGCAAAAAGTTCGTATAGGACGCCAAAGGAATTTAATCTTGATGTGATTCTATTGGATACAATATTGTTTGCATGAGTTTTCAAACATTTTACATAAAATAATAGCAAATTTGCATGAAAACGTTATATTCAATTTTTGTTTTGTAGTACCTGTGCTGTTGACATAGAAATTGTTTCATATTTAGAACAAAACATAATTACTATGCTAGAGTAAAATATGATTTAGGTTTACATAATTCACCATGCAATCTTTTGAACAAATGTTCAGAATATTTTATTCTTGTTATAAACTTAATGATTATATAATTTGGTATGTGTACCCACAACAATGTCAACTTCTTCTGTTTATCATTCAAGAGTAGCGTCATCGTAAGTAAATAACATAAAGACACTCCGAGCTGTTCAGTTGGCAAGATGCATCTGACTAGTAATATTGTATGAGCACCCTGAGAAACAAGATCAGGTCGCCCCCAGGATCATACGTTATCTAAGATTCACCCCCGCTCAGGCAAGAGGATGTCACTGTCCATTAATTATGCCAGTGGTCAACGATCAATTATTTATGAAGTTTTCGGGTCCTTCTGAAAGATTGGGTCAAGAACTTGCCATTAATCCTTTGTTCTGCTATGCATGAAACGTCATCCATTTTTATTACACTCATCTACTTCGTTCGTAACACTCCACCTGCCTTTAGTTTTTTTTCTTCTGTGAATGTGAAGTATATATGAAAAGTAGATGGAAAAATTGAAATTTTGCATGCAATTGTAGTTTAGTTATAAATTTTTAGTTAAACCATTCATTCTTTTGACGCCAAAATCCATGCTATTTAGGGACGATGGAATTTTCATAAATTCAGAGATCGTAGAAATTCGAGGTTTGCGAGAAGAAGATTCTCTTTGTAGAAAATGTATTGACACCAAGAGCTGGCGTTCGGATATTGTCATCTGTCTCAAAAAACGAAGTTTTAGCGGCAATCATAGGAGAGATGGAAGTATGGAACTCTTGAATTATTGGAGAAGGGGCCATCAGATACCCCTTTTGAGATACACGAGGGTCCAGATTTGGAAGCTCAGATTTTATGCTGTTTTGTTCCTGAAAGTAAGTTCACGTGATCCAAATACTGGTTTACTGTGTGTATTTACGAATTACTAGAAGAAAAAAATCTTATTTTAAGTAAGATGTTCAAAACTATTGATGAGATAAATGAAAATAAAAATATAAAGGATCAGATTCCAAATAGTGTACGATGTTCTTTTAATCAGTATAAATTAATTTTTTTTAAATTAGACATTATGATTCGCCATTTACATAAATCAATTTAATTGATAATATCGGGCGACATTGTAGCACTATTTGTATTGTGTCTTGTGATATCGGGATGGTCGTTCTTTTGGACTTCATAATAGAAATTACCGTCAATATGAAGTCGGAGGAAGGTACAACATATTACAAGATATTTTGATACATCTACAAGAAGGAACATGCAGTATAATACTCAAGCACAAAATTTCTCCTCATACGGAGAAGAACCTGAACATACGTTATGCCGAGGAGACCAAGAGTTGCACATAATGGACGCATCTTCCAGAATTCGACTCTGAAAACAGAAACGAAAATCGCGTCAGTCAGGTTTTCAAATTTTCTCTGCTTCTGTTGTACTGGAACATAAAACGCATAGGTGAATATTGTTATAATACTAGGGGTCACCGACTTTTATATTTTTATTACAAGTAAAGTAATTGTGAAATCCCTTCCGAACACTGTCAATGTAGTATTCGCTACTCTTTCGCCCCGTCGACTCATTCCCGCTTATCTCTTAGATCAATAACGATTCCTTAGATAGTCTATCACACATTATCTGTTCGTTATTTTAATGATACTTCTTCGAACATTAAGTAGTCTATTTGATATCGATAGGGTACAGTTTTCTAGATTATCAAAAAAAAAGTTAAACTATCCCTGAACAGGACCCCGAGGTTCCCAAGGGGTTCGCGGAGGATGGAGCTCCGCAATTACTTGACCTCGGCACTAGAGAGAGGAGCATCTCGCTCCGATCGGTTTCACCCCAGGATAGACCCTCATTTTACAGCAGGCCGAGTAGGCCTGGGAGTCAGTCTGGATGATGAGGTGTGACGAAAAATCCCCACCTCACCGGGGATCGAACCCCGGCCATCCACTCAGCGCTCTGCCGACTGAGTCGCGCTGACTCCTTTTTAAATTATCATTAATTTTAAACATCGAAAGTAATTTGTTGTACAATGTTTTCCGAATCCAGTTACTATGAATTTTTCTGTACAGTTACCACTTGCACAGCACAGTACATGTATCTGGCCAATGCATTTTCGATAAAACTTTTTCGGACAGAATATACTTAAAACAACTGATTCTCGGCACACAAATTTTAGATAATTGATCCCAAAAACTACGCACGGAAGATCGGATAAGGATAGGATAACCTGTCTACGTCATTTGAAATGTATTATTTTTTTATTTTATGCCTTTATCATCATGTGGTATGGCTATTATACCTTCTTTACCGCCTAACCGCATAATTTGGATAAAGGAATTGGGAAGGATAGATGTTCGGTTTCAAGAATGTATGTCGAAACCGCCAAATGGAAACCTATCAAGTTCAACCGGGTGGAGAGTCGAAATCGCGCTCTTCCAGTCAGCAATGTGTAGAGAGCGAAGATGCCACCGTGACACCATGGCTGCCGATGCTTAAACGATTTAAATACTTAATATCGAAAAAATATTAACACTGCTAAGACACTAAGTTTCACCAAGTTCGTCTAACACAAAATATTCTGTGCAGATAATCTTGATTATCGAATACCGAGTTCCACCAACTACTTTAATCACGATTTACGAGAAAACGCTCATGGACCCGTCCTTCACCTGAGCAAGTCGCGATTTTCTTCAAATCTGCGAGACATATGACGTTTGTTTGCCTTGTTTGTTGGTGACTTGATTTACTGGCACGAGGGAGACCCACTGCTGCCTCTTGTGGCGCTGATGAGCAACAAGATACGCTTTTAACCNAGTTACCCAAAATGTTCAGCCAAGAGAACTACCAACCTAGAGAATTCTTCTGAAACATCAATGAACATAATCGACCATTAATTTTGCATGGTAAAACGCATACAATGTTATCGTGATTAAATTTACCTAATTACGTTTAAGAAAATTGTGATTATTCTCCGTTTGTTGAAACAGGGCCTAAGTCATTTTATTGCCGTAGTGTCGACATTGATATTTCACTCCAAAAATCGATGCATAAATTTTCATTTCTGAAATGTCGGTTGCGCAGCTGGAGAGATAGTCCTGACGTGGCAGGGATTCCCCTCCGTTCGTCCCCACGTTTCAGTATCACGTGCTCGTTTCACGTCACGATTCATGAGCCACATCCCCCCTCCTCTCCACCACGACTTGCACCCCCACCCCTTCCTCACCGCCTTCCAGCGCCTGTCTCGTAGCGCGTGGCGGCAGATATTTCTGCTGGCGATGATTCGGTCCGACTGACTAGAGGATCTTTTTTGGTATGATACGGTTTACCCTTCATTATAATTGAGAAAAGACATAAACACCACGTCAACTGGTTTGTGAGATAGGGTAAAAATTCGAAATAACATATTTTAAACTAAATCACCCCTGTGAATCAGAATTCAAAAAAAAAAAACTATCTCGAGTCTCTACAGCACACAAGCAACATTTCATCAAAATTTCATGTTCCTATCTCTAGTCTTTTAACTGCGTTGATAAAGAACTAAGTCTTTCACTCACAATTCGGTCACAATTTTTATGCGGGTAATGTTGTTTGATTGCGTATTCAAAGCAATCAAAGGAAAGGTTTCGGAACCTATAGTCTTTCCTATCATTACAAAATAACAAGCGATATGTGTTTGAGGTAGTACTAGCGAACGTAGAATTAAATCACAAAACTATCTGTAATCTGCATGTATAAACAGAGTAACATGTATTTATTGCGATTTCAACTTGAAAAACATACCTCACCAACCATTTAAATGAAATAATATCGGTTGTAAATGATGGTGTAATACATAACGTCTTATGGAAAAACACTTATTTTTTAAAAAAATGACCTAATGAATTCGATTTGTATTAAATTTTCCTTAGTATATTTTACATCTCTTTCAATTTTAGGTCACCGGACATTTGAGAATTCAATTCAACTTTTTCTTAGGTGAGATCACGAAACCACTCTGCTCGGCCTCCATGTTTGTACATGCTCTTAAGTATTTCAAACAAGTCATGAGAGTTCCTCAATATTGATTGTACTATACTATTACCTGATTGATGCAATTCAAAACATGTTTTTTCTTCGTAATTATTCATATTGTTGAGTATTAAAACAATTAGAATAATAATAAAGAACAATTATATATCTCAGTGATTTGGCTAACTTGGAGTGCTGCTCCCACGTCAAGGATGATTGTTCCTAAAATGAACTTCGGAGTATTGCTATCAAAATACATGACTTCCAACAAAATTCGTTCCTTTTCGTAGAATTTTAAAGATATAGGGTGTAACGAATATTACATACCAGACCATATAGCATATTACTAACATCACTCAGTCCAACATTTCTCTCATAAACACGCAAGATTCTTCGAAGGAAAGAAAATTCTGTGATTCACGAAAAATGTTTCAACTTTGTGAAACATATTTAATGCTGTAGAGTAGTTAAATGTTTGCACACTTTTCGTTGAATATCCTTAATTTACGCTATGATGCATAGAGTATCATGACGTTATGATCTAAAAAGATTTCTTCTTTGATATTCTAAAATAACTTTCAACGCAATATACAACTTATCAGGTTTATTCAACCGCATTTATTTGCATGTCTTAATCCCTTCCCTTATTCTTGTTCAATGGTTGAACATGCACATTTGAGTTACTCGCATTTTAATAGTTGAAGTGAAAATCTAATGTGATGAGCAGATCGAAAGGATTTGGCAATATATTGGACATTGGTTTGCAAAAAAGAGGAACACGTGACTAATTTTATGTTGCCAACCTATATCTTTTCGACATTCAGACATTTTAATGATAGGTCTTCTGATTTTCAATGCGTATCAATAAGGATTTCAATGAGCAAAACTGATGTAAATCAACTAGTATAATATAAATTTGAAATTGAAATGTATAATTGCTGATTGTGATAATTTCCATTGAATCTGTTACCTGTTTTGGTTGATGAATATGTAGAGTATAAAAATTTATTAGATTACGAAAATGCAAATTGTTTGATGGAGGAGTCAAGTCCATGATTGTACGATTTACAGGTGCAAGAGATCGAAAAGTTTTGTATGAAAATTAACAGTTTATCACCTGCAAATTCTGGATGTTAAGAACTATTATTTGGACACGAGGTTCACAGAAACAAGGTGTGGTACACAATTCTTGAAAGGGAAGATGGTATACATGGGACCGCGCATAATTCATTTGTGAGAAGTTTAGTAATGATGAAGGGGTTCATTAGTGGAAAAGACCTTATTGCACTTCGCTTAGTTCCAAGATCTGACAGACATTAGTAGAAAGACACATACAAATTGCTAATGATACATGTTCTAGAGTGAGTGGAAACGTGGATATTGATGCTCGGGGCTAAAGAGGAATTAATGGAACCAATGACGAAGAGATGTAGACAAAAAGTACAACCAAAATAAAGCGAAATATACAAAAATTTGAATTTAATAACAAAATATGACAGAGCAGAATATGAATACTGTTGTAAACTATGAAAAATGTAATACTTTGAGAATATTATTAATCAAATTCCATTTTTTTAGTTTTGCTAAGTATTAATGTTTATTGCGGTGTGATTAATTAATGTTATCGAAGTTTCTGTAGATGTTTTACCAGGAGTATTTGCGAGTGCAAAAATACTTAAGAAAAACATCATATACATCAGTAAATAGATATAAATAAATTTATTGTCAAAAATGAAGTTACATGAAACAAATAACCACGTGGAGGACAATAAACTAATTTATTCTCCGGAAGCAAGCAAGGGACCACCCCATCAATCCCGATCAAGACAGAGGCGGATTTTTAATATTTCAGCACTCTCCTAAGATACGAATAAGAATAGTTCGCTGCGTGTTATAAAATCAACGGAATATCGAGAAGTATCAAGAAATTTGTTTTTAATAAAACAAAAAAGTTATTTTATGAGTACATATTATTAATACTAGTAAGATGTCCAAACATGAAAAGGGCGATCGAAAATGTCTCATAAAAGCTTCGATAAAAACATCAGAATCCCATTGGTACTCACAGTGGAGATTTTAAAATGAGTGTTTAACGGATGGCAAATCACTGAAGAGCGAGCTCATCCTTATGAGCGAGCTCACCACCATCGCCACTCTACTACTCAAGAGGGGTTGATAGAATTTAGAAGTAGCGATTAAGGGTGAACAGCTGCTTTGAAGCCGAAGGGGCGTGAGCGATTGCTCCCCTCATCCAACTCCCCCACTCCGGCGTCCGCAGCGAGCTGAAGCAGTAGTTACATTTGAATTAGCACATCGTTAGGTGCCCTCCATGTGTGGAAACGAGAGACGGCTGTGAATATTTCGTGGATTGTAGCTCGTAGACGCAGGCGCGGTCGTTCCTTTCCGATCCCTGTTTTATGCATCGCTGGACGATCATGCATGAGCACATCGCCCGATACAAAACGCTCGGATCACGGAAGGCAAGTGGCGTGGCCGATAAGCCATGTGTAAAACATACTTGCTCTTTTTATGTGGCTTGCGGATTCTCTCTTATACGCGAAGTTACTCGATCGGTGAAAGGTGACCTGAGGGGTGGAAGTATCGTATTGCTATCGATCGATTTATATACCTTTCACAACAAAAGAGTGTATCTTGTTTATATTTTCCACAATTCAATCATTCGTAAGAATAACTCTAAATTACGTTTTTCCACCATCTTACCTTTACGTCAGAATTAATCAACCTAATTTAGTTTCGGTATACTTTTATATTTTAACCTGACTCCTTACAAACTCAAAAAGTATAAAAATAATATGTTTCCTGTAACGTCATTTTAGGAAGTCAAAGAAAAAATATTCTTTAAAAAATATTCTTTAAAAAAATTTACTGTGACATTGAAACCAAATGAAAATTCAAATATTTCCGAAGTACTTTATATTCAAGTAATTTATGATACAAACTGAAGGGTAAGTCATAAATTGTCAAAAATTTATTGCGTTTTATTCATAGTTATACTAGGGAAGTTGGTTCTTGCATTTAGGCCAAATAAAACAAAGACTAAAAACAAACTGATTCAAAACATCCTTACCGATAAATGGTCAGTAGTTATATTGTTCGGCATTGAAACCCTTAAAAATTCTTTAAGATTTTTTTAAGTTAAAAAAAAATCTTTGTTTTAGTTGGCCTAAATGCAAAAACCAACATCCCTATTGATAAATATCGCGAATAGTTATATTTCTCTTTACTAACATCCTTAACTGTTGTAATGCAGTACAATAAGGTGTGGATAAAGAAGACCCTGGCGAAAACAAAACATCGATTTATGGTGCAAGTGGCAGTCCTTTTTTTAAAGAACTATATCACTAAAAATTAGATCCTTTGTTTCTAGTAGAGGCTCGATTGGACACGACTAAAAAAAAGAATAATTTATTGTTAGATTATAGTTTCTACTAAAATAACAACTGCCAATACTAAAAATATAGTTACTTGCGAATTTTATATACTTGCGAGTTGTATATACTTTTAATACTTGCGAAAAATATTTTAATTCTTACGATTTATAAACACTATTTTCCGAATAATCTGTAGTTCGATATTAATTTGTACTCGTTAAATAATTTTTTTGTGTTAAATTACAAATTTGTTGATGTTCTTTTATTATAACAAGTAGCTATCTTTTTTTCTTATCTAGGAGTTTGCTGAAATTTTTCAATCCTCCTCTGCCTTAGGACCCTTGTTCATAATTGATGGGATGGTACCTGGCTTGCTTCCGGAGAGTACATTAGTTTATTGTCCTCCACGTGGTCATACGCAGCTTGTACTGCTTTTTTTGACAATTTAATTATTTATTTTTTTATTTAAACACGATTACTGACGTACCAATTGTGACTCAAGCGCCTGCGCAGATCTCGTAAACCCAGAGGTTTTGCGCCAAAGACCGCGGAAATGACAAACCACATGTTGATAATTGTTTCGTAGTAATTATTTGATGAGAAAAAGCGAAGGTGCGGCGTCAGAAATTTCCCATTCGAGCAAGCAACAGGGATGAGGAAGAACCACATGTAAACCACAAGGTAGAGTTTGATGATGCAGTATAATTGACAATGGTGGAAGGGTTGGTATTAGTCGAGAGGTAGACGCTGACGCGTCAGTATCGTCGGGTGGTGAGGCGTGAATCATACATACGTCCGTCTATCCCTTTCCCTTACATGCGACTATCGTCGCACAATGTCTCAAATTCTTTATGGACGTACATAAAGTCAAACTATCCCCGAGCCCCGAAGGTCTATGGGGTTCGCGGAGAGTAGAGCTCCGCAATTATTTGACCTCGGTACTAGAAGGAGGAGATGTGGTCAGTATCTCGTTCCGACCGGTTTGTCCCCGGGATAGATCCTGGTACTCATTTTACTGCAGGCTGAGTAGGCCTGTGAGCCAGTCTGGATGTTGAGGCGTGATGAAAATCCTTACCTCACCGGGGTTTCAGCCCCAGTTATGGACGTACATGCTACGGTGAATACGAGAGAATGAACAGGAATTGATGAATGAAGATGAGAAGTCTTGTTTTGCTCATGTTAAATATGCAGGGTGGCCAAGAGGCCGAAGCCAATGGAAAAAATGGAGCGCTTAGGAGAGCTGAAGTATGTATAGGCAAACAGAACAGCGAATTTCCAGAAATAAAAAGAAAACTCTAACAACGCATACGGGTTAGCGAATTCGATTACAAAATTCATAAAATTTAGTTTCTCAGAGTTTGTCAGTGGGGGGGTGTTATTTAGTGAGCTCTTCACAGAAAATAAAAATAATGTTCCTCCATAAAAGGTCGTAAGTTTTTAATTAATTATTTAATTAGATTCCATAATGGTCGTAAATAGTAGTAGAACTTGTTATTTACAGTTCGCAATTTCTTCGTCCAGATTCTTTGAAATTTTTCTACATTATCGAAAATGTCTATCCCCGCCTTCTTCGCACATTATTCATATTNTATCGAAAATGTCTATCCCCGCCTTCTTCGCACATTATTCATATTACTGTCATCTCACCATCAATGGATGCATTTTTTAATTTTTAATTATTAAGTATTGGACTTTTGATCACCTTGCCTATTCCATTGTCATCGCAAGACTTCTCTATCCTTAATTTTCTCTCTTCACATCTTCGGCAACTTCATTCATTTACTCCCTTCAGTCAGTCTGTTCTTTGCTCGCCTGCTTCGTGTCGTCTCACACAATGGATGCAGAACGAAGTAGTTGTAATTTCCACTCCTCGAGCGTGTTTCCTGTACATTCCTCCGAAAAAGGTTTTTTTTTTTCTAAACTACGCCACATTTTTGTAATATTAAATGTTTGAATTTTGTTTGTTATATTTTTATAGAATATTCTTATTGCCTTTCCTCTATACATTTTTTAATACTTTTTTGCGTTTTCAATTTCAAAATAAATTTTTTTATTAATTATTAAACGAAGTTGAATCAAGTGCGACCACGTATAAGATATTTATGGTGGGAAATGACGAAGGAACGATCTTTGATGCCCTTGGAGAAAAAAAATACGACTAAAAAATAACTCTAAAAATGCTTTGGTTTATTTGGGAGTAATGTGTGAAAAAGTCTTAAATTTCATACTATCAATTGAATATTATTTATTATGTACTAATTCTACTACTATTTACGTCCATTATGTAATCAAATTGAATAAATAATTTAAAAAATTTAAAATCAGTAGAACAAAGTGTAGTTACCTCACATGACATTAATAATGAACACTTGATGGATTAGAAAAAATATATTAATTTTGGACAAAGTAGTTAATAATTACAAATGTTGTATATCAGAAATAATATTTATAAAAATTACACTTGGGTGTTTAAATCTACGCACAGACACTGAAAAACTGTCTGGTTTATACAATACGATATTATAACATGTTTGTGTTTCTGCTTTTTTGTACACACATTTTGTGTTTATATTTCTATTTATATCATGTTCATTTGTTCTGTCGTTATGTTTATTGTTATAATTTGTTATTACTTGATCACTTGACGACGGCGTGAAACCACGTCGAAACGTAGTGAGCGATTCACTAAAAATAAAAATATTATTTGTCCATCAGAGGTCGTATGGTTTTTAAATATTTATTTAATTATTTATTATGTGTTAGGTTATGGGAATAAGGTTATTGGAAACGGTGAATGTGACGTAGGTAAATTCATCCCTGATATTTTTTTTGTCCACCTTTCCCCGCCGAGTATCAATGCATCGATCCGTGCCTTTACCCATGAGCCTCGACCCATGTGTTCCAATCCCCCGGGGAGGACTGTGTGTACCCGCTCTGCAATCCCCGCCTGCGCCGGGCGCCTGCGTTTGCGCCTCGGTGATACGTCCCCCGCGGCCAGGCGCCACAGTCGTGTTCGCGCCCGCTGCCCGCACGTCCTCATCCACGCGAGGATTCGTACTACACTATATTCAAAGACATGTTACTTTGCCTCCAGAAAACTTTACTTAAGAAATTTTTTTCGCAGTTTCTCGAAAACGGTGCAACGTACAGCAGTGCGGTTTAGCAATATGTACGCAGAATTAACTGACCAATCAAAATGCCTCTATGCATATTTTCAAAATTTTGAATATTAAGAAACCGGAAGTGGTGCGCGGTGCGTAAATGATGTTGGAATGAGCTGTCCAGATAAAGGCTTCTATTTCCATCGTATTCAAAGTCAAATCTCAAGTTTGGTTTGGATACATCAATTTGTTCGTAAGTTATCGGGGGAACAATATTCTTAACATTTATACATACATGTTGTTAAGAGAATTCCATCGTGACCGATGATTCCAACTTCTCTAATTGTCTTCTGCACATCGCGTTTCGTTGGTGACTGCGTAGACCTGCGAGATTTCGGCACGATCTACCACATGCTCGACATTGCAACGGGTTGCTGTAAGGATCTGACTGTTTGGTTGATCCAGTGTTGGCTGTTCGGTTAATGATTGATATATTGATTTTGATGGTTGAGGTAACTTCTTTTTAATAGGTAGAAGTCTGTTTTTAGGTAGGATTTGCTCAGGATGACGATTTCTCATATGGCTAGTGTATCCAGATTTGGTTCTGTATGAGGTGTTACATATTGAGCACTGTGGATTTGTGGTGTTAGTACGCCAGACCTCTTCTACTTCATCTCTGTGGGCTTGGGTAAGGTGTGAGTTGACGTACTGTCTTCCAGTTTTATCTTTTCTTTTGAAATCGCACAATGGACATTCCCAGATGAACTGTTCTACAATGTCATACCTTTCTTTCCTTATTATTTCAGTTTCTCTTATTTTGAATGTTTGATGTTGTTCAATATTCTTGTTTATTTTTGCGCGCCATTCTTGTCTGTTGGATGCCAATTCTCTCCATTTCGTGATATAATCTTTTGCTCTTTTAGATCTTGTTTGAGCAGATCAATCCATCTTTTATTTGGTTTATTTTGAGGCCTTCTTCCTATCTTAAGTTCCGAGAAAGCAACTTGGTGTGGGGTTCTATTTTCACTCATGCGGCTTTCGTACCCCACCCATCTTAGTCGTTTTGTTTTGATTATATTATCAATAGACAGCGTGTTTGTTTCCTTTAGTACTTCCTCGTTTGGTACCATATCTCTCCATGATATTTTACAAAATGAAATTTTCTATTTCATGTGGAAACCATTTAATCTTCTCAAGTATTTCTTAAGCACCGTCCAGGTTTCTGACGAGTGTAATAAACTGCTGAGTACTATGCTTTGGTAGACGAGAAGTTTGGTCTTGAAGTTTAGTTCGTGTCGCTTCCACACTCTCGAGTAAAGTTTTTGAAAGGCGTGACTTTAGGAACTTATTCTGTGATTGATTTCATTTTGGACATAGCCATTGTTTGGGAGATTGTTTCCAAGATACTTGAAGCTGTCAACCATCTTGATTTTTTCTCCTCCCAGAAAGATGTCTGCTGGTGTAATGTTGACGAACATGACTTCTGTTTTAGTTTGGTTCGCCTTAAGTCCAAATTTTTTAGCTTCCACTGTGAAAGTGTCCAAGAGTTCTTGGGGTGTTTCTGCAGTTAGAGCGTAGTCGTCAGCAAACATTAGGTCGGCTATTTTGACATGTATTGTTTCAGTTTTTGCTTTTAGATTCCTTCGATTAAACATGTTCTATTCGCTCCTGAAGTTGATGGCGACCGCTCCTTGTGATATATAGCTGACATTTCTCATTTTGGCTTCCATATATAGTACAAAGAGTAACGGTGCCAGGACGCAACCCTGTTTAACTCCGCTTGTTATACTGAAGGGAGGAGTCTTCGTTTCTTCCACGCGGACTGAAGCAGTGGTTCCGTGATGCATGGACTTCAGGATTTCCAGGTTTGTTGGTGGGCAGTTTACTCCTCCGAGAACCCTGAACAGCATCTCTCTGTCCACGGAACCGAACGCTTTCGTAATGTCCACGAATGCTATGCATAGACCCGTCCTTTGTTCGATAGATTTTTCTATTAGTTGCCGAGCTGTGAAGATAATATCGGTGGTTGATTTTTCAGCACGGAATCCGCATTGTGTGTCCCTCAATACTCTGTTGATCATAGGATATAGACGTTTGTAGAGAACTCGTGATAGAATTTTGCTAGACACAGTGAGGAGGGAGATTCCTCGATAGTTTTCACACTGGATTTTGCTGCCTTTCTTGTGTAAAGGACTGAAAAGCGACTCTTTCCAATCGTTTGTCACGGACTTTCCTGACCATATTTGTTGAAATAAAGTGTGTAGCATGTTGATGGTTTCCAGATCTCCCGCTTGTTACATTTCACTTGTGATTTGATCTATTCCTGGACATTTGTTGTTATTTTTAGATATTTTAAAGCATCTTTGATTTCCGTTAGATCATGTGGATCATCTCAAGGCGTGTCATCAATGTTGAACGTTATATTTACATAGTGTGGATCTGTTTCTGTAATCTGGTTGAAAAGATTTGAGAAGTGTTTGTTCTATTGTCTCAGCCTGTTGCCCTGTTTCTACCTTTTGGACATTTTTGACTTCTATCATGTGCAGAGACCTTTTTACTGGTCCTAATACTTCCTTGATTCCTTGGTACAAACTCTACGAATCTCCTTGGTTGACAGATTCTTGTAGTTCTTCTGCTTTTCTAGTCCACCAGTCATTTCTCACTTCTCTGTTTGCTTGTTGGCATCTTCTTCGCGCTGTTTTGAATTTATTCCATCTTTGAGGGCAGGGATTTGCTAGGAAGTGTTCATGGGCTTCATTCTTCTTGTTTAGGATTTCTCGGATATTTGCATTACAATCGTCGAACCAATCTGACAATTAGGTTTATTCTTTGGCAATGTTACAGTGGCTACTTTTGAAAACGCCCATTTTATATTTGTCCATGTGTTCTCGACGTTTGTGTTTTCTTATGTATTCTGGTGATTAAGTTAAGCAATTTTGATTTTGAATTTTGATCTTATCTCTTCTTTCTTTAGTCTGTTGCTGTCATATACTGGTTCACGGGTTTGCTTTTGAAAGTGCTTTGGTCTGACGGATATTGTTGCTCGAACCAAGTTGTGATCTGTGCCTCACTCTGCATCACGTATCGATCTACATCTTTTGACGTCTGTTCTTCTTGAATGTCTACTATTATTTAGTCTATCATGTGCCATCTCTTTGTTCTAGGATGCATCCATGTAGACACGTATTTTCCTTTTTGTTGAAATCAGGTGTGCATAATTGTCAGTTGTTGGAAAGCACATAGTTCAAGTAGTCTGATTCCGTTGTCATTGATTTCTGTGTCAAATCAATGTCTTCCAATAGTTTGTTTCCATTGTTCATGATTTCTGCCAACTTTTGCGTTTAAATCTCCAGCAAGTATTACTCCGTTATTTCTTGGTATGGATTTTAGTATCACCCTCAGTTCATCATAAAATGCATCTTCTTGATTAGTATCTTGAACATTTGTTGGTGCGTAGCAACTTATAACTGTGGCTTTTGTGTTTTCTTCTATTATCTCCGATGTCATGATTCTGTCATTTGTGCAGGTTGGTTCCGATACAATACCTCTTCTAATTAAGTCAGTGCGGACACAGATAGCAACTCCATGATTCTTCTTTTCCTGACCAGTAATAGGTGTAATTTGGTTTCTTTTCGTGTAACTTTCCCATTCCTGTCAGATGCGCTTCTTGCAAGGCAATGATGTCCAGATCATTTCTATCAAATTCCTTTGCTAGCACTGCTGTTATTCTTGGTAGGGAGTTGCTATCTTCCTTACCATCTTCTCTCTGATTTTCAAAGAGGATTCCTTTATACCAAGGATAGTCGGTCGCCAGAGCCTCGTCAGCGTAGCAGGGCGCACCAACGCGCAGGTGAGGTTGACAGTTGAGCAAGGGAGGTTATATACTCCCATCTTACTCCTTACACCCCCATACATACATACTCACATACTACATTGGACATCGTCACCAAAATTTGAAAATAGACCCTCCTGGAGCCAATTCCCAAAGATCCGAAGAGATCTTAATTTTTTTTCTTCAACCGATTACCATCCTTTCCTTACACATTCTGTGTAATTGCAAAGTAAAAAACATGAACGGAAACGTGCTGAGTTTATTAGTTTGTTGAATATTAGCTTGTAATAGCGATCTTGACAGTAAAATATTTCTTTATTTATTATGCTTGATGTTGGTACAGAGCTTGTGCTCAATGCTGCCAACGCCGTCACTTCGCCATCTTCCATAAGAGTAATAATATTAGTACCTCCCGTTATGTTGGCAGGACATTCGAATTTCTGAAAACTTAAAATCCATCGCCATCAATTCAATTCACTTGCTCTTGTGTTCTTTCGGCATCGAGCGTGTGGAACGAATATTACCTCGAGTCTTAGCTTGTTGTGTTATTAACTTGTATTACATTACACCTTTTGTGACTACGACTAATGTATATTCGGATATTACTTAAATTCGTACATGTTGGCAATTTGTGTTAGGTAGCCGTATTGCACTTTTACCGGCAAAAATATAATGAAATGACAAAGGAGGTGCAATTTGAAAGGAAAGATGCTGGGTTGACAAAAAGAATTGACGTACCGAAACGACATCGGTCTGGAGTAGGTGAGGGAAACCCCGATTGACAACCTTCCTCACTATCACTACGTCATCACAATTTCGCCATGCCAAATTTCTTGCGCTATATCTGTGATGACGGGTTTAAAATAGATACCGTAGCAAGAAAAAAAATCAACTTTGGGTAGTTCTGGCTGTCGTTTGAACGTCAACAAATTTTGCGGTTAGTTCTTTCGTTTTCCAATGGTTTTTAAAATAAAATTTTAGGACACATGAACTATGTATGACAAATATTGTCCATCTTTGTCTGCGTAGTAACATAATGTAAGTGATTAATAATGACCAATTAAAGCATTCCCAATTTCTTATCACCTACTAAAGCATGTATTAGTAGAAACACTTATTCAAGATTTTACTAATCACTAATAATACATTTAAAACACGCAGAAGAATTGAAAACATGTTAAAATTTCGATACACATTGGTACCATTCACAGGTGAAATACATTTCATTCAGTCAGCTCAAGTCAGACTGTTCTGTATGTTCTTTTATGTGAATGACTTTGTGATTAGTGTAAATTTCTTTTTGTATTTCCTCTAAGATATGCTTCAATTAGTCAGTTACATTTAGAAATAATATCAATAACGTATTATATGATATTATTTATTTAATTATTTTATTAGTAATTTGTACTGATCGTGTACATTAATACCAGAGTTTTATTGCCAAATACAAGTGTTACATCTTTCCTATCATAGCCATCAAAAATTTCTTTTTCTAACTATTCTACTTCTGCTTATTTCCTTTCCTCGCTTCTTCTATTGGTTTCCAACTTCTTTTAATGCATCCCTTATCTTGAGAAAAAATCGAATTTTCCTTTTGTATCTATCCATACATCCCTTCGTTTTATATAATTGGCCAGTTAGGAGAACGAATTCAATGCAAATACATTCTCATGAGCACAATTCATTTCAATCGTTCGCTGCAATGGAAGTCGTTAGTCTCCTGTAACGTCTCATCACAGTAGAATCGTCCATCTTTCAATTCTGTGTGAGATTCGACTATCGTTGTCACTGCGAAACACGATGTCGCTAGTCCTTCCATCAACGAACGTCGATTGCAGTCCATTATCGCCTTCCGCTCCCACATGTGACTGCCGCAATCCACTGCACCAGTGTCCATGCTCTGTCTCTGGACATCTCTCTCCCTGAGGCCATGTTGTCGTGCAGTGCACTCTCTAGGGCTACGCGTCCGCCTGTCCTCGGTCTTGTTCATCGCAGTGCCTTGGGCTTTGGGTCCGCATAGACAGTGTGCACGGGGGTTTGTCCCTGTGTCCCGATATGGAACGCACTGGACAGTGTCTCCACGGGTGACTGCGGACATTGAATAGACATTTCCGAAAAGAAATTCCGTATCTTATTTACTAGATCACTATTGTATTTTTACAAAATTTTGACGAATTCTGCATACAATACAACGTTCCAGCCAGTATATTAGTCTTCATCAAGTGTTTACGTAAATGATGCAGTATCCTATTAAAAGATATGAATGGAATTTTACATATATGAAAAAACAGGAAAAAGTAAAACAATGTTTGTCATGACATGCTCTCGGATAATGCATTACTTATGGATACATCTGAAAGATAAATTCTTGATTACAACGTACTGTAGAAAATAGTAATTTGTCTAATAAAGGTTGTTATATTTTATGACTTAATAAGATAGTAATGATAGATTAAAAATAGCTCTACTATTGTATTTTTACATTGCATTTTTTAATCATGCGCTCGATTTTACACTGTCCTATTTTGCTGTCGTCCTTGGACGCGAAGTCATTACGTTCGTTTCTTATCGGATGTATTCTACAGCACTTCAATACGTGAATCAGGGACATTTTGAAGGGTAGAAAAACTAATCTGCTGTCTAAAAAAATTAATGAATCCGTACTACATCATTTGAGGGTGGGATTGAGGTAGGGATATCTAAGTACTGTGCTTTTCACAGCGTAATATGAAACTAACTGACTAAATAGAAAAAAGATAACTATCTAACTGAGCAAATTGCAATTCTCAGTTTACCCGATGTCTGTGAGACTAGCATTGCGTTTTTGAGAAAATGTACGTTCTGTTTGCTTCATGATTAATTTAGTGGAATGCATTTTCTCAAAAACGTAAAGAGCAAAAAATTTGGGAATAAAGCGTTTACTTAGCATGATGTTCGCGTAATGGAATGTTGATAAAATATACATTCTGTTATATGGTCATGTGAACCTGTCGTAATTGAGTAATACAACTGTAAAATGCAATATCACAATACTCTAGCGTGGTGTTTTCTTTTGTTTTATTCGTAATTAAAACACGAGTATTTTTAAATATCTTCTATATTATTTCTTTACGTAATTTCACGTACATATTTCTTCCAATCCGCATGTGTTGCTTGATACTTCTGCATTTGCAAATGATATTGAGCAGATTCATATTCAGAGGGCGGTGAGAATAATATCATTCCGAATAGATGGTGATTGTTTAGAGAGCGATATGATGTTGGTGAAATTCCCTGTGATCTTTCTCTTTCAGCCTCACTGCCAATGCTTCTGTCCTCTCGAAAAGCAATATTGACCTTTGTTTTAAACGCTAACTCACTATAACGCTGAGTGCTAATTACCGCTGCATTTTTTTGTCGCAAAAAAAAAAAAAAAAAACCAACGCTCGCACGAAGGCTATTAGCTGGCGATGACATTTTTTAAAACTCAAAGCATTCACTGATTTTTCATTTTGCTTCTAATAATTTTTGATGTAATGACATGGATTTAAGCTGAACGTTTTCAACCGACTCCCCCCCCTCACACACTTCCGGATGTTTTTTTTTTAGTTTCTATCAACGGTCGTAATGCATTGAATTTTTGTGTTCAAAAGGGGACGCTAGGGAGAAAAATCAGTTTGTGAAAAGCGTGGATTCCGAGTGGCGTCATTTCTAATTTATGAACTGCAGTCTGCACCCCGGTAACGTCCATATATGAAACGATGTCTATCATGAAAACGCATGCTTTTTTAAAAAAATCGTCAAGTACATTGATGTGTTATCAAGTGTCAGTGAGTATCCTGTTTGCACGCGTCTATTGGAGTTATGCATCATAGGTGCATCAGACAATTTATGCGGTTATCTCATGACTTCATTTACGTATGAACTGATACTTAAGTATTAAAAAATAGTTATTATTCGAGTCTTAAAAACATTATTTATTCACAGAGACGAAACATTAAATATTTTTTTAAATATTCATCAGAACTTATAAACGTACTAAAAATTAATTATAAATCACGCGAATTCTAAAATAACGAAACAATATCATATTTTAAATTGAAATAGCAATCGACCTTTTAATGTAGACTTGTAATTAATATTTTTACAACGTTTCAATTGCATGTTGCTGCCATCATCAGGCGAATGTTAGTGAATGGACATATCAACAAAGTTTCATCATAGTTACAAGCATTAAAAAAACAAAATTAAATACACACACAAATAAAACGACGAAGAAAAAATAAACTATCTGTAAACACAAAGGTTCAAGGCAGAAAAATCATTGCAAAAAACTATAAATTTTTGACACGTTTTCTGTGTCAGTTTGTAAATTTAATGTGTTATACGTAAACTTAATATGTACCATTTCTGACATTATACGTTTATAATAATTTTACTCCCGATCTAAAATTGAAACATTTCCCCAATCTATTGAATGATCAAAATTTAAACGGTGTGAGGAAATAACATTATGCTGTAGCATGTTTATGTTACGCTGATGTTCTTTTATCCGCGTTTGTAACTACGTTTTTGTCTGTCCGATATAGGAAAAAGGACAATTTTTGTAAATAAGTTTGTAGACGACATTTTGCGAAGTCATGCGGTCGATTTTATCTTTCTCCTTAATTACAAGATAATAATTTGTTTTCGTTGTTGTACTTACCAACCGAATATTTTCGTGGAGAAAATATCTTCTTAAAATTGGTGATATTATTTAATGATGTGGAAATACAACAAAATATTGTCTTCCTATCTGAGCCTGAGAATTTTGAGCATGTGGTGAAGTACGTTTCAAATTGGTAAGATAATGTATGTGCCTCTTGACATATTTCATTATAAAACTTTGAGGGTAATAATTTGCTGTTTAATTGGTATCATAAAACAACTTATTCGGGACGAGTACTTAATTATTTTTCGGACAAAATCCTTTGGAGCAAAAGATAGCAATGATCTACAATTTAGTTGACAAAGCGATCTTGCTGTCTAATATTTGCTTCCATTACGAGAATTTTGAATTTGTGAAAACAGTATTATTAGCAAATTATTGCCCTCAAAATTTGTATGTGAATATCATATTTTAATAGTTACGTGGGATGAGATCAATATTTTCGACTAGTGTCATAACTTAAAAGCTTAAATTTGAGTTTAATCGTGTCTTTACTACTCTTGCACTCACAGTAGTCACCATGCTTTACATTTTTCACGTATCACGTCATCAAAACACTTGAAATAAAACGGTAATAAATTTAGCTTGTAATTTTGTATATCGAAAGTTCGTTCTTCCATTTTCTCCCTCAGTTCATGAGGAATTGGTTTTGATAAACAAAATAGACAACGATAATGAGGAGATCCAACGGCAGAATGAATAAAATTGATGTTGAATTATGTACAAACATATTAGCGCTTAGAGTTTACAAAGCAAGAACTTCAAATTCACACTCGTTATAACAGAATATTGACAGATTTTTGTACGAATAGTATATTTCGCATATAATCCCTGTCAATGCTGTTTTTATTTTGCTGAATTTTATCTGAAAATTTCTTACTATATGTTACCGCTTTAAAAAAGGATGCACGGATCCTTTTCTTAGTTTTGGGAAATTTAATATTTTTATCGACTCATATTAAAAGTACATTACTATCGACAAATAATTATTAAATAATGTATGTACATTTTCTGTCTATTTTGAAGTTAGTCAAACGTAAATGAAAATATGTTATACATTTTAAGAATACTGACCAAGGAAATCTAAATAAAATGTCTCAAAAGGAAAATGAAAATGACATGTACTTTCAAACCAAATGAAGTGTGGGAAATAACGTTAAAAACTCGGTATTGTCGGATTATTAGATTCCCTGTTCAAAGCTGCCGATGCAAAGGAAAGCCAATGGTGCGAAGATAAACGTTTTGAGGCAAAAAGTAACGATGATGGATAACAAGGTCCCTCTCGGAGGTTCAGAAGAATTAGCGCAAATCGCTTTACCTACGGAATCGAACGCTGCTTTTAATGAATTATGTTTTTAAGGATGCCGCTCACGCGCTGACATCGCTTCCGGTGACAAAAGAGCGCAGTCACGCGCTGACGGCGCTCATCAATCTCCAGCGCAGCCTAGTGGCAAGCGGGGGAGTTAGGGAGGCAGTGGTTAGGAGAGAGGGGGAAGGAAGAGCAGCGAGTATCGAGAGGGGGAGAAGCGAAAGGGAGCTCTAAGAAAACGGAAAAGAGATGAGATAAATTTATTAGAAATAAAAAGTTCAAAAATAAAAAAAGAAACGGGAAAGGTTTAATAATAAATTTATTGTAAGTTGCATATTTTCTGCCTTATTAGAATGATAAAATTGGTTATCACGAGTTAACAAGAATAATAACGACTGTTAATAGTTGTTAACGCTTCGGAAATATTTATTGTTCTATCTTCAGACATTAACATCAGTGATAATTCGTAATTAAAACCTTCCATAAAAACATAGATACTGTAAACGAAGTTAAAATTGAACTAAAAACAGCCACCTGGAAAGAGAAGCGCTGTATGTCAGCTGGCTATGTTCTCCGGGTACTACTTTTGGGTACTGGCTCCGAAAATGGAACTAAAAATGTTTCCGATACGTTTGCCAGTATTAATAGTCGTTTTTTGTCTTGCCTACTCGTGATAAGCAACTAACCAACCAATGCGGTAATAATTGGTAAACTTTCAATAAACGAAACTGAAAAATTAGTTTATAGCCCCTATTGAGAAATTTTCCGTAATATACTTTTATAAAGATTTCAATTCATAGAATTCTTGAGTCGAACATCAAGATATCCTACCCTCAATACAGAATACAACTATATATTTCGTCAGAATCGATGCNCTTGAGTCGAACATCAAGATATCCTACCCTCAATACAGAATACAACTATATATTTCGTCAGAATCGATGCGTAGAGACGAATGGATGAATTAAATTCTAAAACGAACTTCAGTAATCCTGAAACTGTATTTCTGACAAAATAACGAGAACGAAAAATTTCACAATTTCTATACTTTGTATGTGCGAGAAAGTAAGTTTTGAGACATTCCGTATCGCGGCAGCTTTTAACGTACATTTCTGTCAGAATTGGTCATTTATAATACCTTTTCAATTAACATATGAAGAAGAAAAAGATTCAGATATACTTGCAACGAAAGATCAAGGTCGAATTTGTTTAGTGAGATAAAAAGAGAAGAATCTTAATTCACGTAATGAGATTAGATCATAAGATTCGATTTCTACTTAAGGTGGGTAGAATTAAATCACTAAAGTATCTGGAATTGGCACAAATAAACAGAATTATGTGTACTTATTGAGATATCGATTTGAGAAACATTGCTCACCGGCCATTAAAATGAAATAATTGCAATAATAATTGGTGTAATACATTGCGTCTTATGAAGGAAACATTTATTTTTGAAAAAGACCAAATTTGAAATCACGAAAGTGATGGAAGTTTACTTTGATTTTTAGTAAATATTCTGTAGTGTTTTCATATTTCTTTTATGAATATATCATCGGACATAGCAAAATGATTATTTCACTTTTTCCCGCGGCGTGAAGCATAAATCACGAAACCGCTGCGCTCTGTTACCATGATTTCACATGTTCTCGCGCATTTGAAGCGAGTCAGGCGGGTTCCTGAATATTGTTACAATATTAACTGAAAGATACAAATTATATCGTATTTTTTCATAATTGTAATTCGTAATGTTGTGTTATAAAACAATTACTACAAAAATATAGAAAACAATTATACCTCTCTGTGATTTGACTAATTTGATGAGTCCCACTTTAAGTTCCTTGCATATGAATATTGTTAAATATTTTAGTTTACATCGGAATAAATATAAAAGAAAACGACTCTTCCTCCAATGTGGTCTTCGTGGCTCTTAGCGTTCCAGTGGCTTTCTAATGGACTTGTAATGAGTTACGATGAACTCTCCCAACTCCTCAAGTTGTCGTCCAACTCTCCTCACTTTCTGTCAAGGTCGGCCACCTCTGCCTATTATTAATGGATTAATTACAGTCAGCTGGTTGCTGGGTCTTCGGAAAGACGTCGACGGGAGGGCGATCGCTGGGCGTCAACTTCGCGTCCGGACACGTCCTTCCCAAATGACCCACGGAGTCATTAAGCGTAATGACTACGTAATGAAGGAGAGAGTTGCACTTGTTGGCATGTAATGATGGGCGGGAGATCCTTGATGACAAATATGAAGTCGGGGATCTTCCTCTTGTGACGTTTACTGGATGTGATTTGGAGAAGCGTTCCGGAATTTTGTATTTTATTGAGACTCGAACTTCTCGCTAATGTTGCTTCCTAAAAATATACAAGAAATCAATCTTTTTGAACAAGAAAAAATATATTATTAATTATCCCGAAATTCTTGAAGTGAGGCACCTCTTTTGCTAATTAAATGTTTTATTAATAGCCAGGTTTATGTTTTGTTAATAAACAGGGTAAGAATATTTTATTAACGCTTGTTCCTCTTCAAGATATCAGCAGCTACCGATACAAAGTTGTTTGTATTCTGTTAATATTATGACACGTCGCGAACAATTCTTATTCTTGTCTAAGAATAAGAAGTGTGCTGAAATGTCAAATCTACCTCTACCTTAGGACCCTTAATCCGAAGTGATGGGATGGTCCCTCGCTTCCTTCCGGAAAGTAAATTAGTTTATTCTTTTCCACGTGGTCGTACGCACTATGTAACACACACACACACACACACACACACACATATATATATATATATATATATATATATATATATATATATATATATATGCCCTCTTCGTTGGCAAGATTCTCATTAATGTAGCACATCCGTGTATGTAAAAGTCGACAACCATTTATGAGAATTGAAACACGATATTAGTTTTATTTTTGTGAATAAATTATTTTATTATTATTAAAAGACAGAAGTATAGAGAAGTTGGAAGTAAGTCTCAAATTAGTTTTGATTATTATGCGATTTATAGTTCTGACGTCAATAGTGTTCGGGTAACTTCACCTCATTTTTTAATCATTATAAGTTAAAAAGGGTTACAGTAAAACTAATTGTTTCGAAATTGATGTGAAATATTTTTAACAATGCTAGGCAATAATAATATTGCCGTTTAGATGCCCGTGTAAATGTTTGGTATCATTACATTTCTTTTTTTAATTTAGTCTCTAAAAAGCTCCCTATGACACAAATAAATTTCAAGAAAAGCGTACCCACAATTTGGGGAAGTCTGTGGCACTCTTGTGCGGAGGCTGGTCGGAAAACGTTCCACGTCACGGAACAGTTTGATTCTAGCGCCATACTAATGATAGTGATGCGCCAACTTTGAGGTACTACATTCTACAATTGTTGAAGTTCTGAAGCGCCATAGACATCCCCCAAACTTGACGTGAGTTCAAGAGCAATATGGGGAGGTAGTGTACATACGGTAATCTCATATGATCAAGTAGGTCGTGTATAGTCGAATACGTGTTATGTGAACTAATTAATTGCGACAGAGAATTTGCTCCGTAGAATGATACAAAAATCATCGCTTGTGTATATAAAATAATAATAATAATAATAATAATAATCAACTTTATTGTCAAAAAGTAGTTGCAAAGTGCGTATGACGTGGGGGATAATAATCTAAATTCCTTTCAGGAAACTACCAAGGGACCATCCCATCAATTCCGATCAAGGGTCCAAGGGCAATGGCGGATTTAATATGTATAAAAGAAGTTATTTAATAAATACGTACAGTTATCTATTTATAACATCGTATATAGTATGTACAGTAAAAAACACTATCTTGCCAAGGTTGAGTAGAGTTAGAAATAAACTGTTATCAATAGAAAGGATAAATGACAACACGCATGAAAATTTACGTTACGTTAAAACTATCTAATGAACCAAGCTGTAAGTTACTGCATTGGATTCGATCGAGTGGTTATATTCCTTTAAGTGTTTTATTATCATTTCAAGTGGAAATATGAATATTTATGAATCGTGAGTGGATCCTAAGTGTCTCTGACAAAAGATCAAACACGTTTCCTCTTCAGTACATCTCATGCAATCACAGTGTGAGAGGATAACTTTTCTAATTCGTCACGGCAATGTACGTTCTGCGTGACTCAGCAGCTCTTCGGACCGCGATGAAACATCAGGGAGAGGACAGACGTTCTAATATAAGCATGGTGGCTGTTTGAGTGCTGATGTCAGACATGGTAATTTCACTCACTTTTACGGCGAACGGAAAATAATTTTACCGGACAAATGTAATGTTCTATTGAGGATTGATCAATACACATTTTTACGACACCAACGTTTCCGCAATTTCTTTTACCTTCATCCGAGCTACAAACAACGTATACAAATTGCATCACTTTTAGTGTACCAAGACCAACACATGAAAAAAAATCTAAAACACTACCTATACTTACTACTTATCTTTACTAAGAATTTTTATAACTGAAAACCAAGTACAAAAAAGTAATGCAATTTATATACGTTGTTTGTAGCCCTTATGAAGGTAAAATAAATTGACGTATCGTTGGCGTTGTAAAAATGTGTGGCCAATCCTCAATAATACGGTTCATTTGTGTGAATACACTGATGAAGATCGTAATCTGAATTCCATACGTAGCGGATTGAAAAATAAGACCCATTTGTCCACACATGCAAAATTATATATGCATCAAACGCTCATTTAGTAACCGACATAAAGTATTAATTCACTCTGACAAATACGACAAATGTTATGTCCATTCTTGTTCACGGCGCGTTACTACGGTTTCCATCGATAGTTAAAATTATTACATTTGTTGGGCACTGTTACAAGAAATGTAAAAAAGTTAAATGAATGCAAAATTGATTTGACACTAAAAATGTTCATAAACGAAAATTTGGCACTGAGACTTGTTTATGAAAATTGCGAAAAAAACTTAGAAAATTTCGAATTAATATTTCTTATGTAAAAAGAAATTTTGAGGTCAAACGTGTGCGTATTATCTCTGTAGTAAAGAACGCATTGGGATGGAAGATCAGGAAAACACATCCTTTCACCAAATCCTAATGGTGAATAATGCAGTTTTAATAATACAGTAGAACCCCTATTAACCGGTGTCGGATAAACCAGTCGCCGGATTAACCGATCCATCCCGTGGAATAAAACGAGTAAAAGAAGTTCTTATAACCAAAGGTTTATTTTCTCCAAAACTGCTTTCGACACCATTGAAGTCAACTTCAGTGGTTCTGCTTTTATGCCACGCGGGAGGACGGCAGACACAAATATAATAATAATAATAATATTAATAATAATAATAATAAAATGTCTTTATTTTCGTGAAACACAGACCTTAAAAATCTGCTTCTCCGTCTAACCATTTATAATATTAACATTTAAAAATACAAGATGACAATCGAGAGGATCGTATTTACATTTAATGAACGGAAATGGAAGGCAAGATGACAGAAGCGGTTTCGGACAAAACAAATCGTTCGTTGTCACATCTTCTTTCACTTCGTTTATTTCGGCGTCAACCAACATACCACCAATTATAGAATTGTCAGCTACCCACGTTCAACTGTCCGCTTCCCCCTCCCGTCCTAAAACACCCAAATGTATTTCTGTATAGTTTGGAATTGTGTACGTCTGAATAACTTTGTGTTTTATTAAATACAAATGTGTTGATATTAATATTATACCACGTACCGAACTATCTTCATCCTCATCCTAGGATTGTGCTGAAATGTTAAATCCGCCTCTGCGATAGGGCCCTTGATCGGAATTTATCGGGTGGTCCTTTGCTTGCTTCCAGAGAGTAAATTAAATTATTGCCCTCCACGTGGTCATTCGCAGTATTTAACTGCTTCTATGACAATAAATTATTATTATTATACGACACTGAACATGTCCTGAGATCTGTACCTAAGCAGTTCCACTATTCTCTCCCCGCGTTTCTCAGTCCATTTGAATGACATTTGGGAGTAACTCCTTCCTCCCGTCCTCCGCTCCGTGACGTCGTCTTCGCTCCCCTGCCCCGCCATCCGTCCCCCTCGCGTTTCGCCTGCTGACGCCGCATCGTTGCATGCAGCGTGCTAATGAGAATTGTATTACAAGGTGCAAAGCAGCGTTGGACACAAAGGGAATGCCTTATGCCAGTAGCAGCGGCAGCTCGTCTTCATCAACGAAGAATTTCTCAGCTGCAGCCACTTCGCCTACGACACTGGTGCACTTGACTTCTCCTCCTCGTGTACAACCACACGAAATGAATTTAAACTAATAGGCTCATGCGGAGAATTCACGGTCATACTAACACGCGAGGGCTAATTGGTCTAACATGAAAGTACGACTCATATAACATTATTTAAATATTAACGTAAATAAAATAATGAACGATAGGACTTTATTTAAGTCACCTGGGGGGCAGATTATGAACTTACTAGAATCCGAATACAAAGGGTACTTTGAATGCAATTATAAAAGAAATAGTACATCGTTGAAATGTAGATCACTATCCCACTCCTTCCCAGAAAATATCATTCGTAATTACTCCATATATATTGCTATTTGATAAGAATGGAGAGTTAAAGGGGTATTTGTAGAAATTAGGTGTGGTAAAGATAGTTTGAATTTTATAAAAGTCTTTTTTAGTTGGAGATTGTACTATTGAATGGAAGATAAATTCTTCAAGATACAATCGAACAACCATACAATGTTTTAGCATTGGCTAAATATTTTAATACAAAAATCGATGTGCTTGAGTCATGAGAGAGAGAGATGGGTTCGTTGAGCTGCAGCTTATTGTTTACCAATGAGTCACTTCATTGACGGTAGACGTAATAATGCGTACATCCTTTTTCTGCATTTTCTCATTTATCACCTTCATGTGCTTCTTTGTAGAAATTTGAAGGATTCCTTTCCATTCCAGATTGTAACTATGAATAATTAAACTTTGCATAGAATGAAGTACTGTGTAGAATGATCGCTTCTTACATGTTTATACTTGACCACCGTATAATCGATTTACTAACTACTTGTACCTTCGAATATACAGTGCACAGCATTTTCGCAGATCTACATCCACGGTCTTTTACATTGGGATTATGTATAGTGCAAGAAAATTACACTTTCATTTCGTTAGAATTATTTTTTTATTTTTAGTTTGCAATGTTATGTAACCACTATTTTTAGGGCATTAGTATATTATGTAGTATCTGTGCACATAAAAATAGTTTACATTTCAAATGGATGTCAATGTAATATGGTATCAGGAACCGTATAATTTTTTATAATCTAAGAATATATAAATTATAATAAGAATATACAAATTTTACTGACCCAAACGATAGATCTCTAATTCTTCCGTCAAAAACCTCAGTGTGGGACACTCAAGAAAATGTGTGCAAAATGCGACCATGATCTGATGGTGAGAGTGAAGAAATTTCTTATACTTCCTTAAAGGATTTAGAGCTCATTAAATATGTGAAGCATCAATTTTGTCTATTATCGATGTTTAAGATTTGAATGTGCGCCCAATAAAATATTCTCCATTAGAGGGAAATATTTATGGAAAATGTTTCTTTTCATTTTTGGAAAATTTCTTATTAGTTATTAAATGAAAGTTTATTACATGTTGTACTTTCTGTATAAAATTTATAAAAATTCAAATATTCTAATACTGAATATTTAAAGATTACGAGGCTTTTGTTGACAATATTGTTCAATTAAGATCCCTCAAATTTTTTCAAGAAATTTCAATCTTAACTCTTGCGTAGTTAGAAATTATAGTGCGGGAGGGTGAACTTCCATATATTTCCGAAAAAAGTGGCTTTCCACAAGGGTCATGTCGCTCTAAATTAACAATTGCTAATCTCGCTGGCTTCCTAACAACAAACGAAGCGAACGCCCTCTTTCCAAACAGTTCTCTTCACTCGCAAATACAAATAAATTTAAACAAGATTGCAATACATACTTGATGTTCATCTTCAGAGCGTGTTGCCTTTTGCGTACGTACGTTGTTCATTACGTCGCAAATTGCTAATAACCAAGAGCAATTTCAAACAAGCGCTTACTTTTTCTACATTTTTTTTTTTGAAACTCGGGGAAGGGAACGAGGTTTTGATTTAGCGAAACCAGTGTTTCGTCATTGCCAAGCCCACTCACATGGTGTAAACAATGAATGTTGGATTGTGTTCTAATAAGAGGGGGAGAAAACTTGAGTTCCGACGCGTTAACTCTTAAACAAACAATTTCACGTAGAGTGGTTCTGTGTGGTCATCTGTGGGGTACTTGTTACGCACACAAGAACCGCCCTCCGTGTGTTTGAGAGAGTGTGATTTGAATTTTCCCGGAAATGTCCCACTAATATTCCCCCCCCCCCCCGGAAACTACATGATAATGAAGTTGGTTACTGGAATTTATTAAACACGTCCAATTTTAGAAATTTTGATGTAGCATCATCTGCTTCTAGTTCTGTACAACGCTCAAAATATATTGAATTAGATCCTGAAAAAAGTTAGGCCATACTGTGTTGGTTCTACTTATGATTTATGGTATATTATTCAATATTACGTACTCGTATTTTCCTTTGAACGTTAAATGAGTCCAAATATGTCTTCACGTCATTTTTGGTGGATTGCTCAGTAACGTTGCGTAAATTGACATAATCTTTCGTGAAATGAATACGTCATAGAGTACTTATACTTGTTCAACTTAATTTAAAGGTGTCAGAACTGACGTGCCACAAGAGCGCGTTCATGTTAATGTTTTGGTTTTATTATATCTACGTTTAAGAAATGACTAATCAGTCAACAGAAGATCAAGTGGAGAGATGTTGAAAAACATTGAGATGAAATGACTCGAGAAACGTTTTCATTCGGTTATATCGTGTTTTATCAGCCCAAATAAAAATACAAAAGTGTTGCAAAATCACCTGATAACATAAACTACGAATTAATGTTATTTTAACCGCAGAAAATACCACTTGTTCATAATTCAATCTCTTTCGTTACTTTTCGGTAGGCAACAACTTTCAAAATCGAATTGAGCGGTTTGCACGAATCTCTGAAAATATATCTACTCCTCTATGACATAAAAGGAAAGAGTTCAACTATTTTTAAGTACTTTCCAATCTTATTATATGATTTCTTCACTGTCACGAGATGGAGTATGTTTCATGAAATAGATTATTGTGGAAGTTGTGTTCTACATGCGTCAGAGATGAGTGTTCACATTGTTCTTATTGACATTTGTTATTTTATGCACTATGGTAAAAACATAGACATGCAATAAAGAATCCAATGAGGAATCCTTACTACGTCTATGAGTTTGGCAACGTCGCTATATTCCAATGATTTTATTCTTGGTCCAAATACTTCGTATACAATTCATTTCTACGTCTTGAAAATAGTCTCTTGGAGCCGTTTCTTCTAAGATATTTACTTACAGAAAATGTATGATAGATGTATATGATTGATTAATAATGTACATACACATTTTACTGTGGATTAAGTACTTCGTTAATTTTGAAAACTTATTTATTATTTAATTCAATGGTAGATAATGAATATTTATTTTCATTTGCACCTTAAGATTTCGGTGAATCCCCGGTGAATATTTGGATATTTTGTTACTCAGAAGCTCGTGGATACTAAGCAAAGAAAGAGCATTTGAACATTGAGAGGTTTCTGCCTTTCATCTCCTCTAAAACTGCCTTCCGCGCGTATACAAAACAATATAAGGCACCGACCTGAGACTACGTACGCATGCACCTTTTATAACGACAAGCAGACTCACAAATTCCATTTTCTTTTCGTTTATTTTCATCTTTCAGAAATTCCAACACGGCTATTAAGCCTGCACTAGTGTTGCTCCATGGCCCTACGTTAAGGTGTGTTCATAAAATACTAATTGCGCACAGCTCTCTCCGTCACCCCCCGCCCCCGCCGCCCCCAGCAGCAGAAAGACAAAAGCATAACGCCAGCCAGGACTCCATCCGTTATTAATAAGGCGAGTTGCCAGTGCAACTCCTGTCTGCTCGCTCCGCCCCCGGATGCCAGCAGCCCCCGGAGGCGACGGCTACTGCTCCGCCAGCCTCCCCTGAAGAGGGGTAAGAAGATAGCGCGGCGTCTCTGAGGGGAAAGACTTCTGTCGGCTTTTCATGATTATATTATCCAAATCCGCGCATTGGATTGTGCGTGCTCTTATCCGCGGGAGACGAAGCTGCCACCGCAAGGCGACGGCAGAGCGCAGCACCCACGAACCTCGCGGTGGACACCGGAAGGCGATAGGCATTAAGAGAGTTTCAGGCTCACTGCGGAGGAAATGGACGACTTAACTCAGGACGCGATCCCTCAGGATGGCGAGGTATGGACTGACGAAGACGACTCCAGGAGGAAGTGTCAAATGAGGGAGAAATTGTGCGAACGAGCGAGAAAAATATATGGCATTACGGTAGAGGGTCGATTTATCCGATCTGATGTTATCAGGGATGAATCAAAAAAATAAAAAAATTCGCACAATCAAAATTAACTTTATTAGATGATGGCTTCCCTCAAAGAATTCATGGAAGATCATAATTTGATGGAAAATGTGTTTTCTTTTAATTCGTCTATTTACATATCATCCTGGCCCAGGTTTTTCTCCGGTTTTCTTTCGAGTCGAGGCGGTTTTTTTATAATCGGCATCTATTGAAATAATTATTCACGAATTTAGTGTTATTTAATAGTTACGATTTATCAACAATACTTTCCGAATGATTTATAGTTTGATAATAATACGTACTTGTGAAATGACTTTTCTGTGTTTTATTAAATACAATATTTGTTATTATGTTAATACTATAACACTGCCGAACTATTTTTGTCGTTAGGAGTATGTTGAAATGTTAAATCCGCCTCTGCGTTGATCGAACTTGATGGGATGGTTCCTTGCATGCTTCCGGAGGGTAAATCAGTTTATTAATATCACACGCAGTTTGTAACTGCTTTTTTGATAATAAATTTTCTTATTACATAAAATTAGTTCTCCAGTGCTGACTACCGTCTGTAGTTTCTGGGAATGACAACTTCAACGTCATCGCGATTGCTTTTGTCACTTGTCTAATTCATGAGGCCACGTAGGATAATTGAACGTTCGAATAATCAACGCTTTACTGCATACTGAGGATGAGATTGTATTCGAACGGGCATGAAGAGAGCTCCAGGCGCACTGCGGAGGAAGAAGACGAAATATTCCAGGACACGATCCTCTGAGGATGACGAAGAAGACTCTAGGACAATGGGGTCTAGAAAAGAGCACGCCACCAAGTGAACTTTTTGTCTCCTGGATGCCCAGAAATCAAAATCGCGATAACTTTTTCTGTTGTCGAATATTAGGAAGGGGTTCAGAAAGTCCTTTCCTGTCTCTGCGACCACGCGTTCTACCGGCTTCGACGGAATAAAACTAAGGAAAATTTTTGAAGACAAAGCAATATGTTTCAGTTTTGATTATATACAAAATTATAGTGGGGAAACAAAAATGATAATAAAGAAAATGTATAATTTAGTTATTTATACCAATATTTTGTGCAATACTTCGTAATTCTGCTTAATACTACTGCTCTTCGTTACCAAATGTTGCACGTATTTATAGTAAACATGTGTATTTCACATAGTAAACACCTGCACGTTCATCGTGCCGAGAGTCCGAGGATCACTCCCTCTGAAATTTCCCTTTCGACCTCATCCTCACGGGTCCTGACAGAAGTCCGGCAGCATAGTGCGATCACGGCATATGCCCTACCTGAGCGCGCCACGTTCTGCTGCCTGTAATTAATTTGAGATAAAATACTTATCTTTAGTTCGTCAAAATATATAAGACCACTCTAGTGCTGAGTGGTATTTGTACGTACTGGTAATGGCAACATCGACTTCTTCGCGATTGCATCTCTTACTTGTTTTACCAGCATGAAAATGACTCTATACTGTACTTCAAAATTACTTGTATTGTTATCATAGCCGACTTGCTCAGTTTACCTTGCGTATAAAGTTTTGTCCCGTCCAATAACGAAAAATAAATCGATAATATTGAAGTGGAAACCTGAAGTTATCGAATAAAGGCAACTTAAAACCATCTCGACGCAATAGCGTACCGAGGAGGTGGCGGCGGTCAGCCCTGGGTTGACCAAATTGGTCAGAAAAAAAATCGTACAAACACGATCATTTATTCAAATATACTCAAAAACTGTTTGTAATGGTGATATAAAAATGGTTGATATTATTATAAAATAACTTTCAAGATTCCGTTATTTTTAATTCACGCTATCGATATGCATACGTTGTCCCGCAAAACACGTTTGTGAGTGACTTCACGATGAGGGACCTCAAAAAGACAGCCCAGGGCCTCATTGGATGAACGTACCCTACTGTCACGAGGTCCACATAATCATTACCCCACGTCTATTATTCCTTACAGGTCATTTGGGGTTGCTCAGTCACATGTCTTTGTACGAGTAGTTCGAACCAATCTTAGGAATGCAAACCTAAGATGAAGATTCTCAGTCGGTTCTGTGCTCAAAAGTAGCCAAATGGGAAGGTACGGACTTAATTGCTTCTGTCAATACTACAACAAATCTCTTAGCTCTGCATATGGCGGTGACGAAATTAAAGAGCTCACTCCTTTAAATATTCAGTCTCTTAGACGGACCCATCGTAACTCTATCATGCATCAGAGTAGAAGTTTCTTGAAGGCTGACAAAGCTGGGAGAGGAAGATTATGTTGACTGAACATCCCCCGATCATGGATTCGCCTTTTCTCACTTACTGTTGAATCCTTCGTTTCACAGTTCGATTTGTTCTCGCGCTCGTCGCTTCAGTGGAACCAATCAATCCGTATTTATCTATCCTTTCCTTCTCTGGTGTTTGACACGTGAGCAAAAAATATATTTAGTATCAAGAAGCAGTTACAATTGTTTATAGAATTATGTTTTACTCAGAGACCCTCCCACCAATTCATCCGAGGAAAAATACCAGGATTGGCAAATAGTCCATGAGGGTAAAATACACACGTGAACCGGCATACGTTATAAAATATCTCAAAGAAATCGAATTATAATTACTAAGCATTAAAAATAAACACTTGCTAGTACAAAAAATCTAAGAATATTTTGACCAGCGTACGTGAATGGTACTTACAAAATTGAAGTTATATACAGATTGTATTTTAAGGATCGTAAACTCATTGTAATGAAGAATGTTTTACATATTTCATTAGATCATACATACGCAAACCTTTTTGAGGAAAATGAAAACATTTATCACCACTTCACAAACAAGTTACCATTTATTTACAGATTCATTTATTTCCGTACCAATTTTTACAGAAATATTTCGTATTGATTTTATAGTTTAATCACGACAGTTTTCGCAACTCTGCAAACCTAGTGAATACCTTGTTCGTGAATACTATTGTATGTACGAGTTGACAAAGAATGACTTGTAAATTACTTCTATAATATTACTTATTTTCCTTTCGTTTAATTTTGGTAGTGGCTTTCAAAGAATTGGCTAACTGTTATCAATTGTCATATCACCATTAACACCTCATTATCGACTTAGTGCTTATTTGAAACCTATTAAAATATATCTTCCAAGTGTAATGCGAAAGTTGAGACTGATATCTTGTAAAGTGAAACAAGCTAACATAAACGTTGAGGAAATGGTCAATTAATTCCTGTTCTCAAAACTATGACGCAGAGGAGTTCTTGTAAGAAGAGTTTTTAATTTTCGTGAATTTCTGTGGGTTACATGCTGGAAAATTACTACGTGCTGTACACATGTATGTTCTTAAAAAAGTAACGTACTTACGATTTAGTACAACTAAACAATTTTGAGACAGGCTTTAGAAAAAAATTGTGCGGGAGTCCAGTGACACCAATCCAACTAAAAAAAGTATTCAAAACAACAAAAGAAAACTGCAGACTTCCTTTTTCTTGGAAATCAGAAATTATAGAATAAGTAAAAATGTTTTTTTAATGTGACAATTTCATTTCCGGTTATATACTAAGTGACGAAAAAACATTTTTGTTTACAGTCTTTATTCAATCGATATGGAGAAAAGATCTTGTGTTACTATAGTGAAAAGTCATATAAACTATTGTTGATCACATTTTGAGCCTCCATATTAAATAAATAAGGATATCTTCCGTTTTGGCCCAAATAAAACAATTTCTTTGTTACGCCAACGTTTCGATATGGGCTATATAATCATCAAGAAAAGGATATTTTCATCATATACACTAAACTACAGAACACTTACCCAACAGAAAAACAATTATATACATTATTACTATGTTCATATCATC
>NNCF01127279.1:768716-785657 GCA_002313205.1 Laupala kohalensis
TTTGTAACTGCTTTTTTGACAATATAGGACTAATAATTAATAAACTTTAAACTGTTTTGACAGGATTGATATCGAGAGGTTTGGAATGAAACGAAGGGAAGATGCTTTGGTATACCTTGTAAACGTTGACAAGTTTACATAGTAAATTAGTCTCAGAAGCAAAGACAAGTTCTTTGTTCACGTTTGTGAACATACGAATAATTAGAGGGAAGTTGTGTACAATACTTTATCTCGTGATTAGTGAATAGTGATCTCGTGATTAGTCTTCCGAAAATGAAGACGGGGGAAAACTCACTTTTCATATTTCAATACAATACTTATAAAATTGTCAAGAAAATCCCATTGTATTCAGGGAGAGGTACTTAAAAGGATCTCCTAGTTTCACTCATATTGACCCATTATAATTTTTTTTTATATTTATTATAATAAAGATTTCTAGAATGTCTTATTATAATGATGTTCATATATTCCATGAAACGATGCTGGCATATTAGTTTGTATTAATGGTTTATTTTGGTAAGTATTATTGACAATCACGGTGGGTGGATACACAAAAGATATACAAGTTGGGGGCAAATGTCATATGGGGAGAAATTCCCTAACTTCTCCCGCTTTTATTTTAACCCTGCTGGTATTTGTTAACATGAGTGAAAGAGGCAGAATATAGTTTCTTTCTTCATTTATTTATTTATTTTTTATCGCATCTGTATCTCCTGACATTATACGATGTAATACATTTTTTACTTTCACAACATTTACAATAATTTTTTTAATAACATTCAACCGATATCTTCTATTTTCTCTTATGTTTAGTTTTTCCTGATGTTTTCTTTTCTTTTATCCTATCAATATCCTGCACAGTGTGTAGTTCTAGGTCGCGTTATATATTCCACATGTTCTTTGTCTTAATAAGTTGGCCACACTGGTAGCTGCCCCATTTGTTTCATAGTTTTGACGTATACAATGCCATACACTGGACAATCCCATATGACATGATCAGGTGTTTCTATCCCTATCGCACATACACCAAGATCATTTCTTCCCCATTCTCTGCAGGTAGCTTGGGAAGTTTTCATGTTCTGTCCAGAATTCAGTGTGCTTTTATACCACTTCTTTTTCTTTCGTGCATATGTTACAGGTAGAATATACTTATTTATTTTACATTCAGCATTCTGCTTCCTCGTCTTCGTTGCAGTGCAAAACGAGGCTCATGTTTTTTATCTCTTGTCTGTAGTAAGTTAAATTTTTGTTCTGTCTCTATTAGGTTATGTTTTGCATTAGTTGTTAATACGTGGTCTGTTGTTTCTTTTTCTGCTCCACACGCACATTCTTCTCTCTCTCTCTCTCTCTCTCTCTTATTTATACGCCGTAAATAGGCCCTAAAGTTCCCGTGTCCCGTGAGAAATCGTATGAGATATTTTGATGGGTTGAACCATTTCCTGTTTTTCTGTGTAAACTCTAGAGGTAGAATAAACTAAGAGGGGTTTATGAAGATGGTCGTAAAATCATTTTGTGGATGGTGTGTGAATGATTGTCAGTGTTGCGTCGTAGGTAGCTATTCGCTGGGTTTCGATCGCCGCGACGGTGCGTTCGTCCTCGTGTCTTGCGCTTGATGGAAGCGCGTCGGAGCCGTGAGGAGAAAATGGATGTGTCGCCGGCTGCCGAGCAAGGGCAAAGGGACGCTGGGCAAAGGACAGTGAAGGGGCGACGGACGCAGACTCGGGCTGCCGTTTTCAAGCGCCGCTGCCACATGCAACTTTAATGCGTCCGGCTGCGACACGGCCCTTTAATTGTCCGCACACAGCGTCAGCGACCGGCGCGTCCACGCCGCCCCCACCCTCGTCGCGCGCTTCGCACCCTCCGACGTAGTCACGCTTATTAGCATACTCGCACCGGTGTCTGCCGCACTTGTCGCTTCTCCCCGCCTCGTCCTCACCCCTCGCCCCCCGCCCCGTCATCCCTGTCAACGCGACGCGCTAACTAACGCACCGAGCACGGCACCAACTTTTCCGGAGGGGAGGAGATACGGAACGCGACGGAGGCTGTGTGGCGTACGCGAGGTCCATGCGCGGCATACGTGAGATACAGATCGAGACTTCTCACGCGTCCGATTTTATAACATCCTCCCTTCCCCCAATATTCTGAAAACTAATAAATTGTAAAAAGTAGTTGCAAACTGCGTACGACATTGTGGAGGGCAATAAACTAATTTACTCCCCGGAAGCAAGCAAGGGACCATCCCATCAATTCCGATGAAGAGCACTAAGGCGGAGACGGATTTAATATTTCAGCACACTCCTAAGAATTAGCTGCGTGTTATAATATTAATAGAATACCAATAAATTTGTATTTAATAAAACACGAAAGTTATTTCAGAAATTGGATTATTCGGAAAACTATTGTTTTTATATCATTAAAATAAATTACTCTAAATACCAGATTAATTATTACAATAGACCGACATCCCTATGTGTGAGCCTTAAGATTCCGTTTATAAAATCCACCTTTACTCGAAGGAATACCGGAAAAAAACCCGGACCGGGATGGGCCAGTAAAAGAAGGACCAGAAAAAATCCAAACCTGATATTTAATTCCTTTTCCATGACATGTTAAATAATTGTAGATGTACTACATGGCGATCATAACTTGAAGTACATAATTGTGAGTGTCCTTAGTGAGGTGTGCCCTATACGGTACTGAGTACAGTACATTATTAAATTACCATTGGTTTAAAATTACAACTAAGTACTTAGTAGTTTTAGTTCATAGTATTTGATATTTTAATGGGTCATATCGAAAAGTTATTGATCGCCACTTGTATCATAAATTTGTTTTTGTAATCACAATAGTTTCCCTCTTTTCCGGACTTTCTGATTGGCGGATCCCGTTTCCATGGTAACAACAGCATCGCCCCTAGTTGGGGTCCTGAACAGATCGACAACATGTTGAAGAACCATGACAAGCATGATATTTTTATAATTATTTCACGGAATTTAAACTAACACTTTTGATTATGAATGAAAACAAGGAAGCAAGCGTGCTGTTGAGTCGCACAAAACGCTAATATTTCAAGAAATATTTATCCTTTGTATCACATGATTTTGATACGATCTTGTGCATTCTCTCATATTTCATCGCTCTTCAACTAGTTTTATTGAAAATAAACATTTCAGGTTATGAAAATATTGGCGACTACGCCTCCCCGAAAATATCGGGATTACGCACGGATTTGTCCTTTACCCTTTTTTATTAAATATTAAACATGACGGTATATTTTGCCACGCTTGTCGTAATCATGTTATCAGTTTAAATAATATTTATATTCAGGAGTATAAGTATAAAAAAGAGAATATGGCTAAAACTCCAAAATACTTACATTCCCCATTTATAAATTGAAGGAATGGGGAAAAATAGCCTTCCTTTATAAACGTTTAAAGTGCTATATTGTTTAGTAATTTTTAGTTACAATTCGCAATATAAGGACTCGCAATAAAATTGGTTTTCATGTTACAGGATCATTTATGATCATCCAGCAATAATAAATTTCTTTGAATCCGTAAATGTATGTCAGAAGCGTTCATTTTGTCGGCCGAATTGAATGGTACGTTACAAGTACGTGTAGGAGCATCAGCGTTGTTATTATAATGCGACAAAATCTAGCATGTCCTCAATATGCCTGAGTAGACGACTCTATCTGCGCAATCGGGCCGTGTTTCGGTTCCCGTGAGACTGTCACCGAGATAACGTCGAGTCACGCGTCACGGACGGACGGACGGACGAGGTTATGCTTTTATATCACCACATTCCACACACCGTCGCTGCAGCCACAAGTGACATTGGAGTTGGGGACATCTCTCACTCATCCTTCAATGTTCTGTCACAATGAATGAACAGTCACGGGAGCTTACTCTCTGTGCGACATAACATGTATTGCAAAAATACTTCCTTTTTCCCTCCCATCCACCGATCTTGACCCGGATTTTTCTCGGGTTTTCCTTTGTGTAGAAGAAGTTTTTATCTACAGGCTTTCTAAGCTATTGCTTTGGGACGGTGGTCTGATTAATATTATAGTAATATTATATCTGGAATTTAGAGTCATTTTAATTAAATAAATAATGGAAGACTTCCGACCTTTTATGGACGAACAGAATATATTTTGTGATAAAAATACGCAACGTTTCGACTTTCGCTAGACGTCGTCGTCAGGTGGTTCAAATTACAACAAGAGACGTAGATAGCAATAGAACAATTAAACATGATATTAAACATAAATATAAACACAAAATATGTTTACAAAGAAGCAGAAACTACACAAACATGTTATGATATTGTATATACCAGATACCTCTCTGTGTCTGCTTTTTGAGTCACTTTAATTGTCATGATTTATAAACAACATTTTCGGAATAATTTAAAAATTTGATAATTATTTGCTTTCGTAATTTTGTTGTATTCCATTAATACAAATTTATTGGAATTCTGTTGATTTTAAAACACGTGACTAACTCTTTTAAGTCTTATCTCAGAAGTGTGTTGAAATGTTTATTCGCTTTTACCTTAAGACTCCTGATCCGAATTGATTGGACGGTCCCTTGCTTGTTTCCGGACAGTAAATTAGTTTACTGACCTCCGCGTGGTCATATGTAGTTTGTTCCTGCTGTTTTGACAATAAATTTGTTATCTATTTATGTTTCGTTGCTCATTTTTAATGTGGTGAGGGGCAGTTCATGAGGTCTGTTCATCAGTGATCACCGACAGCCGTTATGTTTCTTCGCATTTCGGAACGCTAGAGCGCGGGTTCAATTTCCCGCAAGATGAGGTTAACAGCGGCGATGTCCCTCACTTCAAAACATTTCGTTTCGTTCTATTACATTCCCGATAACCCATCAACTCTCCTTCTCAATTCCTTCTCCCAAATCGTGTGGAAAAACAGGCCAGGACCTGAAGTTAGAGGATTACAGAATATCATGGCTGAGACATTTGTTTTACCCCGAAAACGAATTGAAACTCACGAATCAGTAAAATCTATTATTGTGAGCTGTATTCTCCAGTTTCTATATTGTTCACACGATTTTTCTTACGATATGTCTTTTACGTGTGATGTCTAAAAAAATATTTACCTGGAGAGAAACTGAATTTTTCTCCATCCTGAAAATTAAGGTTTTACTACTTTTACACATTTTAGTGAATTGATCGTACTGTTTGGTAATATGATACTAAACACTTCTGGATCCGAGTCGAGTCGAACGAGGCGAAATATTCGAGATTTCCTTCGTGTGTCGATCACAGCGTCATCCCCTCCATGTGGAGTATTGTGCTTCCTCCACCTCCGTTTTGAAGAGCGATAGACTCATAACGTATGCGTTTAAAGAGAGTGGATTGCTATGTGGTGTCGCAAAGCGCGTTTCTGCTCGACCAACACTCGCATCGTGTGAGGGATGATAATGGATCGGAGGTGGGGGCGGCGCACGTAGCGTTCGCGGAAGCGTACTGTGTTGGAATAAGATTGTATCACGTGGCGTAAACTGAGTAATCGTGGGGAATGGAGTTGTTGTAAGAGGACTCTAAATTTTGGTGTAGTCAAGGGTAAAGTGGATTTCCGAAAATAGTGGATACTTGCACCTTTCGATCTGTACACCATGGTTTGGATGTGAGATCCAAATTAAGAGGACGGACAAGATTTCTACAAACATTTGGATGTGACAACCCAACACTTGGATATTACAACTAAGAAATATGTATGTTGCAATCCAACATTTGGATCGTACAACCCAACATTTGAATATTACAACCCTACACTTGGATCTTACACACATACCTTCAGTGTGACAGCCAATTCGTTTAGAGTTTTAACGAAACTATAAGGTTAGGATGTCGTATCCAAAGGTTTGGAGAAATCTTTTTTCTTTCCCTCAATTTGGATCTCACGTCTAATCCTAGGATACCCATATCGATAATGTTTTCTTAGAATACACACTTGTTTTGCTACACATGACCCACCTGTGATATCAATTGATCCGTCCCCAATTGAATCTTGTATTATCCATCTGTTTCAACTTCGTTTTCGCCAAACAGGGGATTCGTCTTCGATGAGTGTTTTCGATACATTGCTATACGCGTGTTATTCTGGGTTCCACAGATACATCGACCGTTGCTTCATTGACAATTTCGTTCCACCCTACACGAATTTCCCAATGAAGCACCGAAGAATACAGTTACACGCATGTAGGATTCGTCATATTTACTGAAATAATAAAACCTATATTCTACGCTAGAACGATATTATTCGTAAATTTCTCGCGCAGACACATTCCGAAATTTCTCTCCCAGGCAAGCTTTCTGAGATTACCAAGGTACAAAATTCACTCTCACACACACTGTTTCAGGACATCTGTCTAAACCTCTGCGATTATTTTGCTCTTGGTCTGTTAGATGTGATAGCATCTCATTTTTTATTGTGACTATACTGGCCTATCTAAGTTTGTATTTCGAATTGTCGTTCTCATTCCAATTTTAACAACGTCGCACTCCTGACTGTCAGCGGTAGATCGACTCCCGGATATTGTATGACCCCATGGGCCGACTTACAGTTCTAAACATCGAGATTTTCGAAGGTCGAGTTGGCAGTTTTTGCTTGATGCACCGGAAGAATATTTAGAAATATATGGCTACCGTCTAAGAATGAAAGTGAAAATTGCTTGAAGACGTTACCAACCTCCTCCCCAACCCAGGAAGCTGCTTTATTTGGTGGTGTTAACGGAAATATTCCCCTGTGAAGGATGAACGAAGGAAGACCCGAACAGTGCAGCGTTGTAAGATTGTCAAAACCCGAAGTGCAAAGTTAGAGTGGTTTTATAATAAGTTTAATTTTTACTACATTTATTTCATCGGAAATAAAAACCTATGTTATCAGAGCGGAGAAGTGTTTGAGCCCAATTGCGTAGAGAGGAGCATTTGGTTATGGAGTGGAGTGGAATGAGTAGCGTAAAGGATGAACATGATGTGCGGAAGGATCTAGTGAAGTGCACGCGTTTGGCTGCTTGAATATTTAACAAGGACGGCCTTCGACTAACGCAATAGACCTCTCTTCTTTCTCTCATGTGTTTTTGCTTTGTTTGGGATTTCAGGGGAAAGCTGGAGTTAAACATATTTATCATGGCAATACACGAGAATGTTAAATTCCAATTTTAGAGATAGTTACAGTGTTTGTCATGTTTCAAACATAAGAGGCTTAATTTCAGGGGATATGCATATAATTAACAACGTTGGGATCATGTGGCGAACACGAGGTTAAATGCTTGGCCAAACCATTGTCGAAACTCTGCCCGTGCTTGATTTCTTTGCTTATGGATCTCTTGTTGAATTATTTTGTTTTCTGAACTGTTTCTTTCTAGTCTGTTTCACAACTTCTACTACATTTTAACGTCCATATATAATCAAAATAAATATATAAATAAATAAAGACTTACGACATTATGACGGACGAATACTACATAATTTGTGATATTAAGCTCACAACTTTTCGACTTAAATGTTGAAGTCGTCGTCATGGGTTACTAATTATAACAAGGAACATAACAATAGAACGATTGAACATATTATTAAACGTAAAGATACATACAAATTATGTTTACAAAAAAACAGTAACTATACAAACATGTTATAAAGTTGCATTGTAAATACCAGATAGTTTTTCTGGGTCAGTGCGAACATTCAAACGCCCGTTTGTATTCTTTTATAATTATAATTTCTGGCATGATACGTTTATAATAGCTATAACCTCTTTGTCAAACATTAGAACATGTTTGTGTAGTTTCTGCTTTTTTGTTAACACATTTTGTGTTTATATTTACATCTATTATCACGTTCCTTTGGTCTGTAGTTATGTTTCATTTTATAATTCGTTGCGCCTGACGACGACTTAAATCTAAAGCCGAAATGNTGTTTATATTTACGTTTATTATCACGTTCCTTTGGTCTGTAGTTATGTTTCATTTTATAATTCGTTGCGCCTGACGACGACTTAAATCTAAAGCCGAAACGTTGTGTACTTAATGGCACAAAATATATAGTATTCGTCCATCATAAGGTCTTAAGTCTTTATTTATTCATCACAACTTCTTCGGCGACGAAATATAGGGAATACGTTAGGGAATATTTACTAAAAACGTATCTCTGTTTACAAGAAGACAAAAATTTGGAAAATGTTCAAAATAAATGTTTCAACTTCGAAACATCAGTTTCATAATGAAAATACCTGAGTCACTAGATCAAAGACGACATGAAAAATTGCAAATTTTGAACTTTTGCAAAATATGGAGACCTCTGCAATCCTTAAAAAGACGCCAAGGGTCATATATTTTCATACTTTACACAATAAAACTACGCTCTACCTTCTTAAAGTATTTTTGGAGTATCATTGGGTCAATTCCCCATTGCCTCGTCTACATCCACGTGAATCGTAGCAGTGTGAATGACCGTCATGTTCCATCCTTCGCTTATCGTCACCGAGTTCCTCGTCGGTGGCTTGAGATTTCGATCACGCGGAGCGTGCTATCTGCTGTTCTCCAACCGAGCCTTCACTTCGTCCATCCATCATTCGCAAATTGCGTATCTGTGCCGACGCTGTCGCGACCAACGCCGAACAAACGCGATAAGTGACTCGAGGTACGCCCGCCCGTCCGCAGTGGCGCTGCCTACCGTCGTCGCGTCGGTGACTAAGCGCTTCGCTGAACGGACAGGTGAAAGGTGTCGGGAGCAAAGAGAGGGAAACGGATTTTGCCAGATTCGTAAAATGGAATCTGCTATTTACGTTCCAGTTCAATTTACTACTAACTAAGCACTCGCAGAAATTATAAAATAATTATAATTTTATTTGTTGTTAAAAAATGATCATTCTGAATATCATTCTTCTGTAACTTTGCATTGTCGATACCACCCATGGACTGATATTTTCCCCATTACTTCGCTCCATGTGATAATTGACGAGTTTAGCTTCTTTTTTGACGATAATGACTCCCACAGAAGAGAGACAGAACTTCAGCTCAGACTTAATTTATCCAAGTTTGACTGATAACTCTTCTGTGATTTAAGAGATGTTAAACAATAGTGATGATATGTGGTAAGAATAATTCATAAATGTAAAATCCGCCTTTGCTTTACGGTCCTTAATTGTTGATAGGATGGTTCCTTGTTTCATTCCGGAGAGTAAAGTAGGTTATTGTTCTCCACGTGGTCATATGCAGTTTGTAACGTTGCTTTTTTGACAATAAATTTATTATTATCATAACACCTTTGTTGTGTATTAAAGTCATTCATAGTGGATTAGAGAAACACATCCAATAATATTTTACTAATTTTGGATATGTGATAACTTTTAGTCGGGTGAAAATAGCGATGGGCCAGAAATCGAACCCGTAACTCTGGCATTGATCGCAGGGGTGCCAACCACTACACCACCCGTTCACCTTCCGCAACTGTACACTAATTCCACTCAGACGTAATACCTGGAAGACCTGTGACACATCCCCATACAGGAGATAAGTTAACCCAGGCGGCACACTGTGCTTGTGTACAGTAGCGGAAGGCGAATGGATGATGCAGAGGTTAACACCCCTGCGATCAAAGCATGAGACCCAAGTTCGATTCCGAGATCGTCGCCATTTTCACCCGACTGAAAGTAATTACATATCTTCTGCACGTGTAGGGCACACAGATGAAATATAAGCAGATTTTGGGTAGTTATAAATATTTTTTAATGTATTGTTTGTAAATGGGAAATGTAGCGTGCTACTGAAGCTTATCTACATGGAGATAGGAGGTAAGAGGTGGGTGACGGCTATGGTTAGTTGGTGGACAGGTTTGCTGGGTTTACCAACAACTTGGCCCACATGGAAGAGTTAGTAGGAGAGGTTAGTGCTAGTTTTGATACTAGGAGCAGTAGAATGTGGATAGTAGAAAGGTTCAGTAGTCACTGCAACTCTATATGCACTAGGCCATTAATATGAAAAGTTCCAAAAAAAATTTCCGGCCCCTCCTGGAATTGAACCCAGGATGACATGGTGATGAGCTAGAGCGCTACCACCTGAGCCACGGAGGGGCCATATACAAGGAATTGGAGTCAAAAATATGAGAAATCGTTTTCTTCCAGTTCCGGCATATCATTCCCTGAGGAACTCTTTCCTCGTCCTCTCGATCCCTGGATCAAATCGTCTCGTTCTGAACAGAAGCGAACGAAACAACACAAGGCGGCGACCAGCAACCGGCAACTAAGTCGCTGGGCGATCGTCACGGAGTGAGGGGCAGCAGGGGGATCCCCAGAGCGGAGAACCGGAGAGCAAGCGAGCGGCGGGCGACGGCGGCGGCGCTTCCCTCAACGGCGATGGAGGAGTCTCCGGGTCGATGCAGAGAGACTGCAGCGCCATTGGCCCGCGGCGAGAGGTAGGGGCGGGGCTAGAGGCAAGGGTGGCGGCGGTGGCGCCGGGTCGCGTCTCTCCGTCTCGTGTCGTAGCTGCAGCCTCCGCCCGCCTTCGCAATGGCGAAGAGGCTGCTGCGGCAGTAGTACAAGGGTTGGACGAAGGAACACTACCGGTTGGGTTGTTCTACGGGATCGCATTTTCTTTATTGTAGTAGTAACTGATTACCCGGCGTGAACCGGAAGTTTTCTTAGACTAATCTTCTTTTACTCAGGAAAAAATAAAATGTATCGATATTGTAAAATCAAAATTCTACTACTTAACGTTTTTTTTGAAACATGTACAGCATCCTAATCTCACGGGAACCGCGCCGGTCGAATTTCCGCTTTCGAGGCATAACGCCACTGCAACATCGTATTAAAATTCTAGTAAAATAAACTATTCTTCAAAATTTTACGAGTTAAAGACGTCTTTTATCTTTGATTATTTCATAAAACAAATAATCTATTAATTTGACATTTATTTCTATTTTATTGACATTTATAGTCAAGAACCATTTCTACCTCTGTTTCGCACATAATTTAAACAAAGGATACCCTGTGTTCATCCTGGAGATCTAAACTATGTAAACTATCTAAACTGGAGATCCTCACCAAATTTCCTCGCGATCTNNNNGTAGCAAACAAACAGACACACTTTCGCGTTACACATTTATGTATTAGTATGGGTTATGAAAGGGAAGTATAGCGTGCTATTGAAACTTATCTACATGGAGCGATAGGAGGTACAAGATGGGTGGTAGGGACTATTGATAGTAGGTGGGCCGGTTTGCTGGGTTTACCAACAACTTGACCCACATGGAATTGTTTGTAGTATTAGTAAGAGTTAGTGATACTAGGAGGAGGTGGGTAGAAAAAGGAGAGTTCGTTTTTCAATTGCCGCAGCTATATGAACTGGGAGATTGAGGTGAGAAGTTACAATTTTTTCCTCTGACCCCGTCTGCAATTGGTTAGCGCACGATAGCTGTACGAGAAATGCAGGATGAAAACTAGAGAAAAGTAAAGTTATTACTAGAGGCACAACAAATTAGATGGGTGAGGTCTGAGAAAGGGAGAACAACGTTCAAGTTCATGCCCAATATCCCACGTAGAAATTTCGAGTCGTAACGATGTCGTTACAACGTCACAAAACAATGTTAAGTTTTTGCCAACGCGTACGTATGTTAAGTCGATTCTCCGTCGGTGAATGGCGTCTTCACAACGTCGTAAAAAACGCTTATACGATGTCGTGTGGCGACGCCGAAACAACGTCGTCACACGACTTACTTGAAAATGTTGAATTATCATTTTTATTAAAACTTTTATGGATATTATCCATCGTCTTACCTTGTTACATCATATTTCACTCATTCCTATATTAACATTGTTTTCAATCTCCGTCTTTCAAGTCCGACTACGGAGTGATTCGATTCCGGGTCATTCCCATCTCCAGGCGAGCACGCCAGCACTGAGGTACTGCAACTAATTTTTTATCGTCTTGTATTGCTCTGTCTTCCTATGGGTACCATGAATAGTAAACACGTAAAATAGTTATCTCCGTAAACAAGTAAAATATAGGATGTTCCCGACAAAATTAATTCTTGGCGAAAAATGTACCCAAGAAGAGTTCCAACTTCCACTACCAGATGGCAGTGAAAGACGGAACGTCGAAATTGCGGGATTATTTAACGAGAGTGGAGACCCATGCACTATTATTATTATTATTATTATTATTATGATCATCATCATCATTTATAACTTAGTAAAACGTCGTAAAACGGAGTCATCTCAACGTCGACCTTCCACTCGTTACATACTATGATATATATGAAAGAAAGATTTCGCTCCTTATAGATGGGATATACGAGATTAAAGAAGCACCGAAATTGTTGATGGTGGAGTACCTATTGGAACAGTAGACTCCAATACATTAGGTGGCAGAAAGAGCACACAGAATTTACGAGACGACAGTCATGTAACGTCTCTTATCACGTAAACATGACTACAAAAATAAATAAATGAAAAAGAAAACATGAAATGGAAACGAAATCCCTTTTTTTAATCTTATTATGTCTTATCTTTTACTCTCTTATTTATCTTTATTATATATTGGATGTTTATAGTAGAATAACCAAAGTTTTAACTTTACCACGAGTAAATTAGTGTTTAGAAACATTGAAGGAAAGAACATATTCCTGACATACTCTCAACCATCATGAGACATCTCGAAGTAACTTTTGTTCTCGTCAGTGGCGTTGAACTGCGACTGAATCTTACGACTTAGTACCATTATATTGCCACACTTATTTGTACCAAAAGCAATTATGGCACCTGATCCTATGCCAGAAGGTTATGAATTGAAAATCAACATAAGATATTACGTTGCATATATATTTTTTCACATTTTTCGAATTTCTTTAACTCCTGTATCCCCAACTTCATTCTACTTATGGCAAAAAGATATTGCAAAGACGTGCGCTCATAATACAAAAATTAAAAACTAATAAATAAAGTGCACTTGAAAGTAAAAAAACAACGAAATCGGCATCTCACTGGAAAGCCAAGCTGATGGCTAACGTGATTTTTGCTGAAACCTCCAACCCGTGATTTTTCGGTCTCCCTCGTCGACTGAGACTGCTATGAAATGAGTACCGGGCATAATCCAGCGATCAAAGTGGCTGAAGCGTGATTCTGAACACATTCTTGTGTCGAGACCGAGAAATCACGGAGCTCAAACTGCTGTAAACACCAAAAGGTAGGAAAGTAGCAACGTTGACTTCCTGCATATAATTTTTTTGTTTATTTTTTATTGTTGTATTTGTAAATGGGAAATGGAGCGTGCTATGAAGCTTATCTATGTGGGTCAACAGGAGGTAGGAGTTGGATGGTAGGGTACTGTTAGTAGGTGGACCGGTTAACTGGGTTTACCTGGGTTGGCCCACGTGGTGTTAGTAGGAGTAGTCAGTAATTGTAAGAGTTAGTGATAGAGGAAGGAAGGTAGGCTTTTCAGTAGTCACAGCTATATGAACTGGGACATTGAAGTGAAAAGCTACAAACTTTTTCTGGCCCAACCGGGAATAGAACCCGGAGGGAGTTGATGACGAGTAAACGTGCTAACCCCTTAGCCACTGGAGGGGCTTCCTGTATTAACCGTTATCGGCTTATAAAATAAGGGAGGGATACATAGGTATTTGATGAATATTCATTTCCTACTGATAAGTTTTGTTATTAATTTTTATTCTCGTCGACGGGATTCAGCATGAAAGACTATACTACTACAATTAACATCCATTATATAATCAAATTAAATAAATAATTCGAGACTTACGGCGACTTCAGCAAAAAAAATCAAAACGAAATGAGCTTTTAAATCCGTGAAAGTTCGTAAGTCTTTAATTTTATTTTTTGATTGCATTATATTTATTTTGGACAACTTTATTAAAGAATCAGAAACCTAAACTGAAGAAAACCGTATAAAAATAATGAGATTTTTATTATACAAGTTTTACATTAATTTTTATATGCCACGGCCGTCGCAAAATCCGAGTCCTCATCATCACCTCCCATCGCACACCTGCCACCTCTCCCTCCGTTATCATTTCTCCATCAGCGGACGCAAAAGCTTCCACAACGTTCCGTCCTTCCCCGCGCTCCCAGTCTCGGTTCACCGCCTCCATCGCCACGCAACTCGACGCGTGCGCGCGGCCACTCCAGGACCCTTCGTCGGGTGATGGGCGCGCGATAGACGCGCGGAAGTGGCTGCACGCGCCAGCCCTTCCACAAGGTGCTCGTGCTTCGCTCGCCTTTCGACTGTCGTCAAACATGCTGCCCTCACGGTCCCTTTTCACCCCCACATCCGCATCGGAGATCTTTAGGGCTCACTTGATCGGGTACTCTGCGGGGTGTAAAATAACCGGTTTTAAAAACCCAAAGATCCGCTTGTAAATATTTGAACGAGTTTAGAGAATTTACAGTCTAAGACCCAATTTCACCAAATGTAGAATAATCGCGATTTCCTTAAACGTGATTAGGTAAATGGAATCGCGATTACATTTTATGCGTTTCACCAAGCAAAACTAATCGTCGATTAAGTTGATCAATGTTTCTGAAGAATTCTCTGGGTTGGTAGTAGTTTTACAGTGCATTATGGGTAATTTGTAGACAAATGACGAGAGGAAAACTCACCACGTTGCTCATTAGCTCCACCAACGAACACCGTAGGCAGCAGCGGGCCTCCCTCGTGCCACTGAACATAACCTATAAACCGAGCCACGAGCAAACAAACAAAATGGACGCCTTATTTCTTGCAGTGTTGAAGAAAATCGCGATTTGTGCTGGTAATCGAAGAGTCCCCTTGCATTTAAGTGTAAATCGCGATTTTCTCGTAAATCGAAGTTGGTGGTACGCGCATTTTGATACTCACGATTTACTACACAGAAAATCTCGTTTTAAGACATTAAACGAACTTGGTGAAATTGGGCCTAAGAGTTCGTTTGAAACGTATTGTTTCTGTTTCATTGTAACATTATCTGAAAAGCTAAACCCACGTAATTTAATCGCACGGCAAGAAGAAACGGGTCACTAAAATGACAGTAGTATAACAATTATGAATGTTTACTTTTTCTGGCAAGGCGATTTTGTTTACCTGGATAATAGAGCAGGTACTAGATGTAGTTTCATTCGGTTTAGCATTAAACCCGGCTTAGTATTTGGCATTAAACAATGTAAACAGGACATATGAACAGTTACGAATACTGCGGGACAAAGCACAATGGGGCATCTCGTAACTCAAGTACATTCCTTCTGATATTGTTTATATCAGTAAGGCGTCAGGGCCTTCAATTGTCAAGACTCAAGAAGTCAAGCAACATTCTTTTCAAATAAATGAGTCAAGTAGCTTATTTTCATTGGTGTGATTTTCAAATGCCTCGGTTTCTTCGATGAGGAAAAGGTGAAAGATGAAGTAAAAGGAAATGGGTGAAATATCTTTTAATGCTCTGAAGTACGGTTCTCGATTTCTGTGATTCCCTCCGTCCGGTGACGCAGAAAAGGAACTCTACTTTCTGGGACATTTGCGTATTAATGTGTATCATGAGGGTATTTTTCGCGTGCACCACTTTATAAATTGCTTTCCAGGCGGCGCTACGCATCTTATTTGTCCTACCGCTTGAAAACATTAACAAACTCCGATTCGTTAATGTTGCTTCCGTTCGAAATCACAATTTATTATATATCGTGGAACCTCAAACTATTGTCAAACGCTGGGAAAATAGAACAACGCGAGACGCTCACATGAAAGTTTAATAGGCGTGACCTCTGTCGTCATCGAGTAAACAACTTTTCTTCTCAGGAGCAGTGATTTAAATCCTCAGAATGTGGTATCTACGTTTCGTTCAATTTTTATTTATTACACTGGATGTTAGTAGACAACTACAGATGTTCTAAAGATATTAAGGTGTCACATTTTTTATGGGTATCATCATTTTTTGTTAAATTTTCTTAATACGTGAAAAGTTTACACATATAAATCATTTTTCCAAGCAATTTAATACATTTACTAGTAAACTCATGTTATGTTTTTCGACCTCCGAGTATGTGTGTGAATTATTAACCGAGGTTAATCTCGTAATTTTAAATTTCACCTCGATGCAACAGAACTCAATCTTGTGTGTTCTGTATGAAAAAGTTGTGCACTTTCGATTAATGTTAATGCGTCAATGGATAAAAACCTCACCAACGTCTATATTTGGAGCAAATATCTCGGAAATATCTTCCAAACAATATCCTCTTTCCTTAGCTTCTAATATCCTGTGAAGTCCTATTATGTGAAACATTTATTAAGAAATGATCTTACGTAACATCAATGAATGATTTGTATCAACGTGTAATTTTTTGGAAGTGACTTTTCACCCACATATGATAGCATTAGATATCCTGCTAGGATCAAGGGAGTTTAGATTGTGGAAGTGTGGCTTTATTGTTACTTCGCTGTTGATATAAATACAAATTTTAGTTCTTAATGCTACTCGCAGCAAGGTGAACGAATTTCAATTGTATTCGTGAAACATCGTGGATTCGGTGTGATCTGTACTAAGATAGTAATACAATTATCTTGATCTCTCCTCCGGAATCAAACAGCGTAATCACACACGTAGTGAAATTTATTTTAATTTCTTTCGAAGTCTGATTCCCTGGAGTTGAGCTCATTTATACAAAAAGCGTGGAGCTAAATCTTTGAATTAGGCGTTCTTCCGATTTTATCGTCTACTTGATCTCTCGTGTTTTATTTATTTACTTATGAGAAATCAAAAGGCGTTGTGATAGTGCATGCATTTTGCACTCATACGATCTCAATCAACCAATCAATTTATATTTATTATTTCGGTAATGTTTTTGTAACACGTGATAGTACTTTCCATTGATAAAGAAAATACCCCTTTAATTATGATTACTCGTGACTGAGACATAACCTTCTTTTTTAGTTAAAA
>NNCF01127279.1:786095-809178 GCA_002313205.1 Laupala kohalensis
ATTCATTTGAACGTTACAGTAATATTCCTTTCATTTGAGAAAACCCATATTTCACTTTCTTAACGAGTAACATGAAGAATGTTTTTGTAAGTTAACAAGAAAAAAGCATTGATAAATACATGTTATTATCCTTTCTCGATGTAAACGCGTCGAATCGCAGTGAATTTCGGTGAAGCATTTATCACGAGACTAAATGAGTCAGTGTGCCTCAACTATTGGAGACCTCACGAAAAAATCGATATTCCTTCCTCACTTTCTTAACGTACTGCCGCACTTTTCCCTCGTCTACATCTCAAAAAAATGTAATAATCTCGTAAAAAGCCCTAATTAACTCTCGGCCTCTCAGAGTGAAACAACACGTAATTAGAAGTGTGCATGTGTGACAGCAATATGGTACCGCAGGGGGATATTACTCGATGGGACTCTTCCCGTATCAATGAAGAGTATTTCTTTGCCTGTCTTCCATTTCACGCTCCTGTTGTTCATTATGGCAATCATTCTTTGAATGATACAACACAACAAAAAAATGTTTGTGTCATTTATTATTGAATTTAAATAGTATAGAGAAACGACCTGAATTTTTCGCAGACTCCTTAATTTTAACTCACATTAACTAAATAATATACACAAATAACAATTTAGAAAAAAATTGTTACTTTTTTGTGTGAATGTACTTTTTTCTAAATTGTTATATGTGCATTTCGCTCTAAAGCGCGACATCCAAATATGCTGTAGCGCGACATCGCATTGCTACCGAGTGTCTATGATCTAACTCTACTGACTACGCGCAGTAGAGGCGAAATGTTTTTATGTGTACATTATCCCAATTTTTTTTTCAAAATTGTATTTTGTTTAATTAACTTGAGTGAAAATTAAAGTGTCTGCAAAAATCTCAGGTTTGTTCTCTATACTGTTTATTTTCAGAATACTAAATGTCAAACATCATCATTAATGGTATTGAATGCACATTATATTATTGAATGTAATTTAGCATTGTAATAACATTATGTTCACATAAAAATGTTTTACAATACACTGAATTTGTCTTCAACGCATTTACATTGTGGTATATAAATAAATGAGCGATATTTGTTTTATTGACGAAAAAGTTCTGAACAATTTTTTTTTTTTTACGTTTGAGGAAGTTCATTTCCATTCTCGACAAAATTGGAGAAAAATAGGAATATACAAGTATTTTTTATTCTGCGTATTTTACTATTTACGTATTTATTCTCCCCCCTCCAATATTTTAAAAGCCAACTTGAATGTTTTGAAAATAAATTTTTTCTACTTTCTTCTTGGATCATAATTTTCACTAGATAATCACTATTACTGCAGCGTACATCTCACCATTAAAAAAATTTCGTTCCCCTTTTTGAAAAAAAAATGAAATAATAAAATATTGGAGAGGAACTAGAGAAGAAAAAAAAATTACGAATTGATAATTGATAATTACAATTATCATTGTTTGTCTTGGCCATTCATTTATTGCTCAAATTGCATATTCTTATATAGTCGAAATACAACCAGTAAAAGACATATCGAAAAGACGTTGAAGTCGTTTTTTACAAGATATCGAACAATTGGTGCGTCATATGATACGTTTCCGGAGATACAGTATATGAATGAACCAAATTAGTTTATTTGGTACTTCACCTTCTGCATAAATAATATTTTCCTCCTGTGCAGTTTATTTAAGAATTGAGGGAATACTGGTCCAGTGAAAGTGGATTTTTTGAGTTTGAATTAGTCTTACAAAGCAGGAAACGAACGAAAAGTCGGAATATGCTTTTCTACTGAAGGAGTGAATTCAAAAAAATACAAAAATTAAGAAAATAAATCATATACGAGCATATAATACTGCGTTGTACTGAGAAGTCCATGTGAAACAACCTGAACTCCATAAGTATGAAGAAGCAGCTAATTGAAGAAGGGAGCAAAGTGCACCATGAAGAACAAGTTGTCTGAAGAGGAGGCGGAGAGGGGGGAAGGGAGGAAGAGGAGGAAGAGGAAGCGACGCGGAGCAAGAGCGGAAGTACGAGCAAGTCTCTAATGGATTTGAAAGCTCTGGAGCCCCGTCGCTGCCTGGGAAGCGAGCGGGAGAGCCAGCGAGCGAACGAACGAACGAACGAACGTCGCCTGGGAACGTCTCGCGACAGAAACATCCAAACTCACGACTACGAATCAATAGAAAAATATTTTAAATCATGATCAGATAACACATAACCATTTACTAATGTATATATTTCTTCCTTTTTTACCTACACGTGAAGATGATGTGTGATAACTTAGGAAAATGGCGAAGAGCCGTGAATCGAACCCGGTACCTCTGCATCGAAAGCAGGGGAGCTAGCCACCACAGAACTATTTTCCGGGATTAGGCCTGGTTGGAAATGGTGCACAGTTTGTGGAAAGCGAAAGGGTTGTGTAGTGGTCAACAGCCCTGCGATCAAAGCAGGGCTCGATTCCAGGTTCGTCATTATTTGTACTTGGCCGAAAGTTATTACATTAACAACTGTTTTTGATAATTAATCAATACACGTAATATTCTTTGTTTATTCAGTGGCGAATCTCGGATCGTAGGACCTGCTCTACCGATTGTCCACAGAGGGAAAACACAATTTAAATAATATGTAAAACATAACTGGTCATTAATTAGAAGGGGGCAGTATCTGCGAAGACAGGATAAGTAATTTATCTCTGAAGCGATTGAGGAACAATTTAAAAACATAATAAGTATCATAGCTTAGACCTCAAGAAAGTTATGAATTACAATTAATTTCCAAATTACAGTATATTGTCTGAACAAAAACAAATTATTTATTAAATATATGTACGGAACTATATTACAATAAGTAAGTTCCACAATAATTGGTATTATAATAAACGGAAGAAAAAGAATTTATCAATAATTTTAAGTTAGTCAATGCAAACACAACACAAGAAGAATGTTGTTGTGAAGTCCGGTTGTCTTCGAGAGTTCCCGCTTCACTTTGTGAGAGCGCCCTCCGGCTGGATCTGTGACCCAAAATGTGGGTTCCTCCAGTCTGGCAGTATTCCCGCTCTGTGCGGAGACTTCGAAACGATAAGTGACATTGAAATGTTGGTATAATTTAAATCGTAGACTATCAGACATTTTCCTACAAAAACTTATACAATAAATCTTCCCACTGTATTTATTTCGTGCTTGAATTACGTGCATTGAACATGTATTAATAAAACTACATCAATCATAAAGTAATAATGACAACAACAATAATAATGTTAATAATAATATAAATAATAATTTATTAACACAATGATTTTGACGATGTGTCCGACAACGGGAAGGACTATAAATCACATTTCTCCAGAGCATCAATCACGGGTCCAAAAACCGGAAAACGTCTGGATTAAATAGGNTTTCTCCAGAGCATCAATCACGGGTCCAAAAACCGGAAAACGTCTGGATTAAATAGGGGTTATTGGGATTAAATTCGCTGCTCTTAATAACGATGTCATGAAAACCTTTATATTAATATATAACGAGGTCAACCTGGGGAAACTGAATACTAATATTCTCAAAAAAATACATTTTTCCTTTCACATAGCTGGGCTATATTATTTACAAGAATAATATGACAAATACTATTTTTCCTCATATCTTCTAGTTGAAAGCAACTTTTACTCGATTTCATACTTCACATTGACAGGACATCAGAACAGTTATAGATAGTACAGTGCGTAAGATTTATGATTATGTGTTAAGAATATAACATGATATTATGCAATGGAACATTACGTAACTCACATGGAATTTCCTACGAATATTGTTTATTACTCAGGAATCAAGAATCCCCCTCAAGTAAATGAGTCGGGGAGGGTCTTTTTGGAATGAAATTTTAAAATGCTTTTATCTCGAAAAAAAAAAGAGATGGAAGAGGAAATAATATCAAATCATCAACATATCTTTTAATGCTCTAAATTACGACACTGCATTTGTATGATTTTGTCCATCCGGCTGCGCAGAAAGCGAAATAAAAAAGCGCGATATTTACGAGTCCAGGACCAATTACACAACCCCACAAAAACAATTCTCTGTACCAGAGACCCGGGTAACTAAAAATTGACACGAAGAATCTTTCTGGGGACTTCGGCATCGTTCTCAGCATCAAAAAATACGTCGAATCCATATACCCGGGTCTCTGGTACAGAGAATGTTTTTGTGGAACTGTATTATCAGATAAAACAACACTGTTACAGTATGCAAATGTGCATAGCCTGAAAGTTGACAAAATAGAAACCTTAAGCACTGAACAATATTATTAAAATTAAAACATGAAAATAAATTATTACACATTTAAATAACCGGTGTTGCTCTATAATTTGCAACGTTAATTGCTTTACTATTTCCAGCAAACATTTTGAACAACTGAGTATTAATGTATATAATTATACCAAAATTTTGTCCTCTTGTGCATTCTCTTCATCGTTGTATTGACTTTTATCCCTTTCTGGGCTGATGCAAGAATTGTTAGCAATCTGCTGGAACGTAGTATAGAAATGTGAACAGATCGGATAGTGCAACGATATTTTCCATTTTTATTCCATTGTTGTATTTGTAAATGGGAAATGTAGCGTGCTATTGAAGCTTATCTACATGGAGCGATAGGAGATGGGAGTTGGGTGGAAGGGATTGTTAGTGAGCGGACTGCTTAGCTGGGTTTACCAACAACTTGGCCCACGTGGAGGGGTTAATAGGAGTAGTTAGTAATAATTCAAGTTATTGATACTAGGAGGAGATGGATAGAGGAAGGAGGGTTCGCTTTTTGGTAGTCACAGCTATATGAACTAGGACATTCATGTGAAAAGCAACAACTTTGTTCTGTCCCCAACCGGGAATTGAACCCGGGATGACTTGTTGAAGAGCAAGAACGCTACCACCTGAGCCACTAGAGAGACATGGAGTAATAGTAAAACGACTTCTAAGTTCTTTTTTATATTCATGAAGACACACAAATACCGACTTGAACGTGTACACGATCGATTCCGATCGGGAAGTGTGGTCAGATTTTTCAAGCTAAACAGCGACTGGTGCATCTGCCACAGAGTGCTGCAGACGCAATCATGCGCTGCCGTGTGCAACCATGCATAGGAGAAGCAACGATGCACGAAACCTCAGCTCACCGCAGCTCGTCCAAGCATAATGCCGTTCCCATCCCCTGGCACTGGCTGCAGCGACCACCGGTGGTACGAATCACTTGGATGACACCGATTTTCTCCCAACTGATTGCTCCCTTTCTAGGATTCTTTTCATCAGGATGAGGAGGTAGTAAGGATACAAGTCGACGCGTCAAAATGTACGGTTTGGATTCCGAGATGTCTTCCCTTAACATTTCCGTCATAAACTTCCCTCATCGTTACATCATCTCGCATTGGTGGTTCGAGGAGAAACTTTTGATAGCCTCCAATTTGCTCATACTTATAACAATATAATTTATCTAAAACTATTGTATCCGTGCCTTCTCACTTGCCACGGAGATACCGTGGTTTCGATTTCCGTGGGCCCAAATCTGTAGCTTTTCACTCAGTTTCATCTCAGTTCATGTAATTGAGATGATGGAAAAGTAAACCCTCTACGACTTGTAATACTTGCGTACGGCGATCTGGATTATATCTCGACTGTTTCCCCTAAAATGTTTCACGATGTGTCAAGAGATTAAATCTACATAGAACTGGGTTTCACTAACGTTCATTATCGTGGCCCATAGTTGGCTGAAACGAACACATACATGTTTCCTTTATACCCAAGCTTACGTAAGAACAAGATAGGAGTAAATTCCTTATTTTACAGACTTTTTCACCACGAAAAGAAAAAAATTTGAAAAATCTTTGGGGAGCGAAGATGCTATCACTACGTCTCTGCTGTCAGATGGAAATGACAAAAAAAGATTGGGATTAATATACTGTACTTTCGTACATTGTCTTCTACTGTAGTATCACAAATATTCACACGCTAGTGATTGCGTTCCGTGGGGAAGGCAATATGGGTGAAAACATAAATTGAAATGTGTCCAATGCAAAGTTCCTCTGAAGTAAAGAATCAATAAATTATTGCGTCCAGTTTAGGATTCCAAGTCAACCCGGTACGTAGGAAAAGTATGCGGATATATATCTCATCCCTTGTTATCTATTGTGAAAACCTTTTACTGCGTTACTGGTTTGAGAGTCCTGATTTTGAATGTTGAAACTTCTAATTGTCGTCAAGCCAGCTGATCTTTCGTCAACATTCTCTCGGTCGAATCCTCGTTGAATAACGGGAGTCAACAATCGTAACTCATCTACTTGACTCATACTTGCACTTTCCGTTCTCATCATTCAACATGGTATTCTAAAATTAAAATAAAATATCCGGGGAAGAAAAGGGAGATATGTTATATTTTTGGTGTGCCACAATGTTCTTTTTTAAGGAAACGAGACATCTCGAGTCTGTAGTTCTCGATCATTTACTAAAAGTAAATTATGACGAGGGAACCCCTAACAAACAGTAATCTTTGGCATCGTGCAAATGAATTATAACTTTCCTGTAATGAAGCTCTAAATAAAATCCAAGCTCAGTAGCGTTTGAATCGAACGATCATTAACTACAGAGATATTCACCTTTTTTATTTTTTAACCGAAGTCTACAGCTGTCATTTTTGTTTTTTAGTATTCGTTCTGGATGAGTACTCGAGATACTTTATTAATTAGGCTTCAATTCTCCTCTCTTCTCATCCATTCTCCTCGCCTGTCTGAGAACATGGGATAATCGAAAGAACTCGACGTCTATAGGGGTATCTATATTCGTGAATTTCGAAAAATATTTTTTTCATCATACATAAACTTGTTTAATTATCTTAATAAAAAAACATTTATTAAGATTCCAAGTACTCAAATAACTATTTTTTTTTTCAATTTTGAACGAAATGTCTATTTAAGGTGCAATTTCCAATGTACAAAAAAACAACATATAGTATGTTATCTCGGTTTAACTATTAGGTCTTCATTTAATAAAGATGACCGATTAAATGTCTGCTGCCACGTGCTTCCCCATCGCTGATCATACAACTGCAGTTGGTATCCCTGCCCGTCCCTTCTCCTCCCACGCCCGAGGCATCGCTGGCGCAGTTTGCTTGCTCCCTGGGATTGCAGTGGCTTGGTACCGATGGATATCAGGAGAGAGATTCATTAGCGCTTGTGGCGAACGTATGATGACGGCGCAGGGGTGGGAGGAGGGCAGGAGTGAGGGGAGGGAAGCGCTTTGCAGATGGCGACGCGGAGGTCGTCAAGTGGAAGTTTAGGATGGGGGAGTGATGGAAACGACGCCATGGGCAGTGGTGGCACTACAAACACCCTACGCATATGAAGCGGCGAATACGTTACGATGACTAGTACCCACCCCTTATCGAGTTATATTTGAATAATGATGATGATAATAATAATAATAATAATAATAATAATAATAATTCGTAATGAAATTTAAAGTTATTTGCGAACTGTACACATCGATAGTTTAGAAAGATGGCAAAGCGAGAATGTCCTGAAACTTTTTTAAAAATATATACCACTAGAAGACTCTAAAATTGAGCAAATTTGGGACCTTTGGCGTCTTTTGAATTAAGTATTTGATGCTCTACATCTTTCATGCTAAAAGTTTTTTGATTCTAGCAGTCTTTGCAAAGTTTGAGAGGTTTAAAAACGAGTACTATAACTTTTTCCGCTAAGTTGCTAAAAATTGGTGATTTTTGATCGGCCATTGCATGAAAACCGCTGAACTGAATTCAATGCTTGAAGTATCATTAGGCGCAGAACTTTATTCTCTTTAATTGTAGTAAGAATATCATTCTCTGTGCGATACTTTGTTTCCGAGATACAGATGAGAAACTGAAGAAAGTGCCAAAATTTCGTCGATTTTTGGCTGCCAAAAGTAATGCCCATCGCCTGAGGAGGTGCAAATTCAGATTTCATGAATTTGGGACCAAATAAAGGTATTAAGGCGATTTCCAGATTGTCCGAATTTATTTCATCAACCGCTCTTTTTTATCTACTTTTACTGGCCTATAAGATAAGAATAAAATTAATTATCTTTGTTATAATATAAGTTTCTATTTACAAATATGTCGATTATAATAGATTTTCTATTCAGATACGTTACTTTAGCTTACTAATACATTTCAAAGTCATGAATATATATGACACAAAAATGTGATACGTTTAATGCACGAGTCTCATTCGTACAAACGGCATGTTGTGGAAATTCAATGGAGAATAATTTTAAGAAGGTATTTTGAAAACTAATATTTTAACATATTGCGCTTTGGTTGACTCCCGTTGTGAACTGAAACGAAGGTTCCTGATTCGTTCCTCGATTTCTCGCAATTTCTACATTACGTTTCTTCATTCAAGAAATAAATATTTTAGTCAAACTCCGATTTCTCTTTATTCAGGATCACGAAAAATACAATCGAACTGGAACTGAACTGTGGATGAAATATATTTCAGAGTTCGATTAAAAAATAAGACTTGCCAAAAGAATAATTTCCTCTGTAGGTAATTAGGCTTTATTTATGTACTTCACTGTCGTGAAAATGATTATTACATCCTCCATCACGATAAAACTTGAAAAATGTATTGTTCACTCTGAAGTTCTGTGCTTTAGAGATTGGTTCCCTTAACCAAACCTTAGTATGATTTAGAACTCTGCGTTAAATCAACGTGATACTAACAACTATCGTGTATTTTTACAATTTAGGGAGATTTATGATTTACTTCTAGTATTTTATCTCCAGAAACTAAGAATAAAAGTCATAAAGAATTTCGAAATGCAAGCATTCTTGGACTATTTATTTCCCATGCTTATAGCGCATTAGCATGTCCCCGTCCTGGACCTTACCAAGTTTTTTTATATGGATATTGCGTGTTCGAAGGTAGCTAATACCTTTTCGCCCTCTGCTGACCCCTCAGCATTAGATGATAGGGGTCTGGGGACGTTAGTCTCCCTTCTGCTTTCCCTCTCCTCACCCCCACCGAATGGGTGTCTTTCGCCAAACATATTGCAATATGTCACTTCACACTAGAGTCAGACCGCCAGCTGGAAACATAATGCCCAACTACATGTCAAAATGTAGATTCTTTTTTGCAATAGCCTGACGCCTGTTTTATATAGAAAATATAATAAAAGTGCACCCGCAATTTTTATTTTAAAAAATCAGACCTTTTCCATCACTCTTGTCTGATATTATGTTTTGAGGTTAAAATATGTGTTTTCTGTTGTGACATCTCTTTATATTTTCTACTCCTTTAACTCAAGTTATTTGATGGATGAATAGTTGCATTTAACAACGTTTCTGCAACAATTTATGCTTTCAGGAAGGGACAATCTGTATTCCAACAAAGTATCAATAAAACACTCGGCCTTGAAATTTCTACCATTAGTATTTACGTAATGAAATGCATATTCCGTCCAATATCAAATGATACATATATTCCTAATCCAGACAAAGTTTTCCTTTGTCAAAGTGTCCTTCGTTTTCGCGTATCAAATTGAGTTAAATCAGACGTTTGTCGAACATAGTGTAACTAGAAGGTTTGAATCCAGATATTCTGAGGGATCTATGTTTAGATAAAACTGTTGACGTTTTGTATTAACAATGTGTGGTTCAGTCGTTAAAGTTCGCTTTATAACAATTTATTTTTCTGTTTGGTTCTCTATTTCGACAATGAGTGTTCTTTATCAACAATAAAATTGACTCATGAGAAATGGAATCATTTCTTCCATCTACATAATGTTGATCATGTCTCCAACTCCAGAGTAATAATGTTGCCCCACTCCTGAAGTATTTTCTAAAACAATAACATCTCGACCCATTGAAGGTAGTTCTGAAGAAAAATGATTAAAATTTCAATGAAGTTTTTTTGTTCGTAATTTTTACTTTGGAAAGCTGTTTTCAATTTGGAAACATTTCATGGGTTTTCAGAAGTCGTGGTAATGGAAAACCACTGTTTCTTAACATAAGAGTCGAGCGAGTTCACATTTTATATTACTTTTTTAATAAAAATAACAATAATTTGTAGCTTATTAGATTGTCATTATTATATACTATGGTAGAATTAATATTTAACACAATTAACACTTTTAATACGAGCAAAAATTACAATCCAATATTTTTAATGATTTGCCTGACATTGTCCGGCATTTCTACATGAAGAGTACTTTTTGGTGTGGAACGACCAAGACATGTCAGCACCACCTCCACCTCTTCAACTTACTCCATGCCGCATGCAATGAATTGAACGCGAGGATAACCACAGGGTGCACTTCAAGTTAAAGAGTCCTTGATTCAAGAGAGAACCGTAGCCGCATCCACAACTTTAGAGCACGTTGTTTCTCGGCTATATTTACTTCGCACAATTTCTCATAACCCCATTGGCGTAAGCTGTTATTCGATTTCAGGCCTGTTATTAGTGGACAAGGGAGTAAGAGAAGGAGACACGACACAATCATGAGACCAACTACAGCTGGTTGACATCACTATGAGAAACTGCGCATAGACTTTTCCGAAAATATGAGAAATTCCGCGTTGTATATCCGTCCCTAGCGGTTTTATCTTAAATGAAGGTCTTTACTGCAAGTGTGTGTGTGTGTGTGGGGGGGGGGTACGTTCAGTGAACGCACGCGAACAAAGCTGCCGCAAAGCTCATAGAGACCCTATAGCGATCGGATGTCGTCACGTTCACAGGATGTTTACTGCACGTATTAAGTTCTTCTCGGTGGGTGGAATTCTTTATAGAGCATTTCCTGTAAGGCGATTGACCTTTCGCTAAAAAAGCACTGGACGATAACGTGTCATTGGCAGAAGGTCCCTCACACGCTTCAAAGACGCTTTAGTTTTAAAATGAGTAAAATGAAATGCCAGTGATGTAAAGTTAATTTAATTTAAATTTTTATGTGTGTAAAGTTCATTTAATTTAATGTTTTTATGACCGTCAATTACAGGTGCAATTTTCAAATTGTATTTGCATAATTCGGGAGAATTAACTCTTAAAAAATTGAATATCACTTTATAAACAATTAAATGTTTATTATATTAATTAAGAAACTAATGACAATAAGATTAAAAGTAGGGAATACATTGTGAGACTTGAAGCACTCCGAACTTCGAATACCAACACCTATTTTGATCATAAAAGTATTTAGTAGATGGTATCAATTTCAGTTCATATTTTCGCCGTGTGACATGTGTTTTAATGGAACGTTGACGATTGCGCAGTTATATAAACTCGTTTTGAATCAATGAAAAGCAATTAAGATTCGACAATATGATATCTATACATAAATCTCTTAAAATGAGGTTAATCACACTGCCAGGTAACATTAATCGTGTTATATCGAATGAAAATGGGTTGCGGGACAGGGGGTCGAACCTGGGACCTCCAGATCACTTCTAAAGGATGTGGGTCATCGCAAGTTGAATGACTATGGTAAAGGGCATCGGGAAGCAAACGGGATAGCGCAGTGGTAGCTCTCCAGCGCGCAAAGGTGGAGGTCCCGGGTGCGATCCCCGATCTCGTTTCCTATTTTCATTCAATGTAACATAATATGATAGGTTATTAAAATGAATAATTTGGAATAATATTCATGCCAATCAGTATGTTCTTTGTAATGTTCAATGTAAGAAGCTCTTTGTTGACTTTATTTTCGACAACTAATGCGAATTTGTTTTTGAAATTATTTTCTCGTATCTGAGTTATGAAAATGTATTTGTAACATTGCATCATCAATCACCGAGTTGTGGCTGTGCATTCATAACATCTAAGTTTCGATTCAAGAGTCTTTAGTAACGTCTCATGATGAGTTCAACAAACATAGCAGACAAGTTGAGAGTTCGCCGGCGAAGTACTCAACAAGATAAATATCGACGTGGATGACAAACTGGACTGGATGACACAAGGCGGTTAAAGTCAATATTTAACTTGCTTTGCTTAGCTTTAAGTTACGTGAAATGTATTAGAGGAGATTCTCACGTCTTTAAATACGTGTAAAATTCTTATAAGTATTATTCTTTCACTTTCAGAGAATGTTAAAATTTCGCGATTTAAGGCAGAAAATTTCGATCTGGAATATGCTTGCTGGTTTCGGTTGAAGCTGAGAAAGTCTCTACTTCATGTATTCCTAAATATGGTAAGTATATAATTCTTATTTCACCAAACAACCTAATTCTCAATTCTAAGTATGAAACACATTGAATTCATACATGAATTTACAAGCAATTGCCTCTTTACTAATATCCATATTTTTAATTGTGAATGTTTGGTATATAGAATTGTTCGTCTATGTAATGTTTAAAAAAATATTCACAAAATTTTGACTCTTTTAAAAGTAGATTTGTAACATCGCGTGATTTGTAACATTATTTTGTGGTAGGTGGAATTCAGTTTCCTGTAATACACATTAGGTTTAAATTCGACGAGTAGTTCCGTGGAACGTTTCCTTATAGTCATTAGTAATGTTCTAAAACACTGAAAAACGTTTTATTAAAGAGGAGAGAAAGCTACTGAATTATGACAGTAGTACAGCAATTGCTACGGTCGAGATAATGATTTTGGTGTCGCTAACGAGGGCAGAGTGTCATGAATCTGCTGCTCCATGAAATGTCATGCAATTTTTAATCCTTTCGAAAATAATTTAACAGCGCTACTAAATTATACCATTTTTCTTCCTAGAATCGAATTTCACATAAATTACGCATTATACTGATCATGTTTAATTATAATATTTTCTTAATTATATTCTTTGTTGTCCTAAAAACATTAGCAACACACATAATTGCATCAAAGAGAAACTACTTGTAGTATGAGTGAGCATGGCGACACTGAACACCGACGACATCACACACATTTTGACTCGTAATATAGGTATGAAAAACGTAAACTAATACAAACCTTCTTTCATTGTGCAAGATCTTTTCTCTCCACGACCCAAGTATTAATGTACATGTACGTAAATACGTTTCCCAACAGGAGCATAACTCCCCCTCTTGGCTTGTTTTTACATATCAGGTCTATTGAGTAAAAAACCGATGAAACATGAAAATAAATTCTAATACGGGTTCCCTGTTTTATACTTTTCCTATATGCTTTTGAGAACATAACACCTAATATTATGTTTTGCTTTCAACATATCACTGCGTTGTGTCGTCAATCGTATTCAATCGAAGAGAACTACGAATCGTGGCATTTGAATCATTACATGATTATTTGATTGTTGAATATTGGAACAGTAAATTTATAATAGTGTGTAGTAAAAAGCGTTGCATAAAAGTGGAACGTATAATAAATATATTTGAATCTCGATACTATTTTTTAAAACATTTTTAGAATGAAACTTGGATTTTTGAGAACGATTCTGAAACTAACTTCTAGAAATGGGACACTTCAACTCAAGAAGATATGCACAAATAACAATGAAGTTGACACTCGTTTGTGACATTTTTCGTGACAATCAAGAAATCGTACTGTGTACCGAACACATTCTGTTTCCCATATTTAACTCGAAGCGTCTTTATAAGGTGGTACTTGTACGAGAGTAAATGTGGGTAACCTACTAATATCACACTAAACAAATCATCAGTACCTCCCATATTCTTGTCATTTATATTCTGACACGTCAAATTGACCAATATTGTTTTGTTCTGTAGCAGCAATATATCCGAAACCATTTAGTTTCGAAATGTGTTTTCTTTTAAATAGATCTATTCTTTTATAATTAAACATTATTTTAATTACTAAAGAAAAACTACCCGCGAGTTTTAGTAGACAGTTTAAATTTGACTCAAATTATTAAAATAAAATGCACAAGTCACAATTTTGTAAAAAACAATTAGAATTCTATGCTCATGAAGGAACTCGACGTTTCGTCTCTAATGTGAGTCTTCGTCAGGAGAGTGAAACCGTTGTTAGCGACTGTTTCAAATTGGAAGCAAGAGACGTTGCAGAAATCTAACTAAGTAACAATGAGACTTTTGTGTGTTTAAAACAGATAAAACTTTATTGTCAGAAAAACAGTTACAAACTGCGTATGACCACGTGGAGGATTACTAAGTTACTCTCCAGCAGCAAGCAAGCGACCATTCCGTCAATTCCGATCAAGGGCACAGGGGGATTTGATATTTTAACATACTCCTAACGATAAAAATAGTTCGGCACGAGTTATAGTATTAACATAATTCCAACAAATATTGTATTTAATAAAACACAAAAAAGTCATTTCACAAGTACGTATTATTATCAAATTATAGATTATTTGGAAAGTATTGTTGATAAATCGTAACTATTAAATAACGCTAAATTCGCGAATAATTATTTCAATAGATGTTGCCCCTAGGCAAGAACCTAGCGAGTCTTTATAAAAAAAATTCCGCCTCTACCCGAAGGAAAACCGGGCCGGGATATTTAGAGTTTATTTCACGTTACGAAAACTCAGGTCTCGCGAAACGTCGTGAATGATAAATGTTATTTTATTAATTTTTGGAAGTCATCTCAATGAGATATAATAACAATCTGTAAATAAAACAGAGAACAGATTTCGTTATGTATGGAAAATTGTGTGTGCGGAAGAAGCTACAAAGGAATTTGTCGATAAGACTCGACATTATCTCAGCACACTCTGTTTCGTCCGAAGCGGAAAGCCATCACCGCGCACTCAGCGGGTCAATACCGTCTGCGGGCACTTCCTTGCCGGTACATCCTATGCGCGCTATTCAGATAATATCGAGTTTCTGCCACGTGCAAGCGAGTCACCTGGTGGAAAGTGGCAAGGGTGGGGGGAGGTAGGAGGGAGTGCGCTGTTCAATCACACACGAAGCACATCGTTGCGGCCGTGCGTCGCCCCTCGCCTTCCCTTGCGCCGTCGAGTGGGGGAGCAATTGCAGGATTTTTATGTTGATGGCTTCGGCGGTGTTGTCTTGATAGCAGGATGTCAAGAGGGAGAATACTCGAGACTATTGGGGTCCACCGGATACGGGACGTTCGCAAGAATTTCTCGACTTCTTTTTTCTTTATGCACATGCAGGTAATTTCGCTTCAAAATTCATTTGCAGAACGGAACAACCCAAACACTTACATTGTAAGTGTTCTGAGACGATTTAAAATTATTTTTCCTCATTAGATAAATAAAAAGATACATTAGAAAAATGTCCATGGTAATAGTAAATCTGGGCTCTAATGACCCCGATGTTGACGAGCCCTAAAGCCCCATGAAAAAAAATAGTAAATCTTTTTTTATCGTAAAGACGAAGGAATAAATTTTAGACATATGATTTTCCTGAATAGCATGTTTAAAGTACATATTTTTGATTTTTTCATTTATTTTTAAATACTATACTTCATGTATCTAGATTTTGAAATTTTGGAGCTCTTAAGTTTCATGATCTTGCAAGAAATTGCATCGTCTCGCTTTAGAAAATTCGAAGTTAAGAACTCGTGCCTTAGTTTACCATCTCGATTAGTGTGGTTCTACACAATATGGAATCATCTCATATAAGAGGATAAAATGAGTTTATTATATTACTTTCTTTTTAAATAATATTTTAAAATAACATTTGTTCAGAAATATTTGTTCAGAAATTTAAAAATATTCCGAGAATATACCTGATAAATATGTCTAATAAATCACACGTACTTCTATATTAGCTGTCAAATCTTTTCTTCTATGCATTTGTGAAGATATGGTTATGTAAACTCTGTGCTGAAAACTTTATCAAGCGCGGGTCGTGTTCTCAAGTGTATTGAGACCGAAGACTTTCCCTCTACCTGGCCGAAGAAACACACTTCTTTGGATAAGGTCTGTGTGTGTACAACTTCTTCTCGAGTTGTGCCCCTTACACGCTCGATATGTCGTCGATTTTCGATCACCCCATCGAAGGTCGAGGGAGTGTGGTGGCAGAAGACAGATCTAGTGTGGATTGCTATCACCACCGCAAAGCATTCTCCGTAAACACGCAAAACCTTTTCGGTCCCAACACATATTCAAATTGTACTGTTTTCGTGATGCTGCAAACTATGGAATTTTCAGTTTTTTCTGGACACCTATGAAAGGAACAGGCACATTGTAATGATTTCTCTGATCATAAACATTACAATCGAATACCCACACACTGCATAGATTTTTTTTTTCAAGTTGTATATAGCCCTTTGGTGGCTCAGGGCTAACATGCTTGCTCGCCATCGGGTTCAATTCCCAGCGGGGCCAGAGAAATTGGTGGCTTTTCACTTCAATGCCCTAGTTCATACATAATTGTGACAATTAAAAAGCGAACCTTCCTTCTCCTATCCACCTCCTGCTACTCCTAGTATCACAAACTCTTACTCTTACAAACGACTCCTACTAACCCCTCCTCGTGTATCAAGTTGTTGGTAAATCCAGCTAACCGGTTCACCTACCAACAATAACCGCTACCACCCAGCTGCTACCTCCATGCAGATAAGTTTCAATAGCACGCTACGTTCCTCGTTTCCCGTCCCCTAAGAAAACTTCGCACTGGAGTTTCTAGACATTTCCTACATCTTTTTCTAGCATATCTGCCTTCGCAACTGTCACAATATATCTTCATGACATGTTCTCTTCTCATCTATAGCATTTACGAAAGGCGTTACACGCGAGTTTATGGTTAATGTAAAACCTGAATATAGAACAAGATTATCTCAGACTTATCGGTGCGAATCGTTCTTCAGAAAATACCACTCATGAGTAAACTCGTATGAATCAAGAAGTAAGAAATAACTTGAAAGATTAAATCCTGATTCAGAAGGAAACTTAAGTCATGAAATCGTACCTAGGAACATTTTGTTTATGGATAATCGAATCTGGAGAAGAAAATAACAGATACCTCAGGTTCTTTTAATTTTTTCTTTATAGACATCAAGTTTAATAACGTATTCACTTTTTAACATAAGTTTAGCTTCATGTTCTTATATGAGGAGAAACTTAAAAAATATTGTTCTGTGATTTTGAGACTTTTTGTACTTCGGTATTTCTGTAGGTGTTTGAAATAAAAAATTGAAAAAAAAAACGTGAAGACTAAGAAATACATAATTGTATTAAAATTTTTACATAATTACGAATAATCGTAAAATTCATGCAACCGAAAAAAAAAACTAAAACGAAACCCTTTATAAAGATCGTACATCGCATCGAGTCCTTTGGTTTTCCAGTCAATTTATATTTCAAAGCTCGTCGCAGTTTTTAATTAATTAAACCTCCAAAAAGTACTAAGCAAATTATACATTCAGCTGAGTGGCTAAAGAAATAATGCAGTGCGCTATTACTGATAAATCAGTGTAAAGTTCTTTTTCACATTCCACATCGCTACGGACCTTAGTGAACGCATCATTAGTTTGAGAGTCCCAAGTTGTGCTACTGAAGTTCCAAATCACTGGAAAGAGGTTTCTATTCCTTTCTCAGTCTTGACTTCCACAAATATTAGCGATATATTGAACTGCATTTGTAACAATTTCTAAGTTGTAAGAGTCCTTCCAAGTTTCGATACAACAGATACTTCCATTAGTACAACAGAAACTTATTTACTCAAACTCGTATTATTGAATAGAAAGTAACAAAAGCAATCGGCATAATGTCGAAGTTGCCATTTCCAGAGAGTACAGTCAGTACTAGAGAAATAGTCTTATCTTATTCGGCGAATGAAAGGTGAACATTTTCTCAAAAATTAGTTTTTTTTGGTGAACTTTGAGGGAACTCACCACTTAATAAAGTAATATTTGATTATCTGAAAATTTTATTATCCAAACCATCGTGGACAATATTAGTTAGAATAATCGAAATTCTACAGTGTAAATTCTGTTTCTGCGATACAATTGAAAATTTGCCATAAAAAAACTTAATAATACGTGTAGTTCAAAATATATGGTGTTTGTAAATTGTCTGTATGTAAATATGAGTAACGTTTATAAACATATTGAAGAGTAAGCTATTCAATTTATAGAATAATTTCAATGGAATTTTAGTCCTATATTCTTTGCACTTTTTCCTATATCTTTTTCTATTATTAGTTTAGAATATTGCTGTAATCTAAACTCTACAGTAAGTGTCCGAATAAGTTTTATTAGAAGGCTGAACCCATTTTCTTTGATTTTTCCATGTTTAACAATAGTCATATTTGTCGTGATATGTCATAGTTTGCCAGTATGTATAGTTACTGGTAAAACGGGGTCAGTTTATTTCCAAAACTATATTCTTCACTACAAATATATACTATGTAATATTGTTGAGGGCTTGGTCAAATAATACACATTTGTTATCTTATGCCGACGTTTGGTTGTATATTGTAACCTTTATCATGGTTTGTTACAAATTGTTTTATATTATTGTCCTTTTCTTCCATCTAACAACCCTGCCATCGAGACCACTTTCGTATACTTCAGAGCCATCCATACTAAATTTTAACAAGTCCTGATGAAGTAAATAACGGAAACGTCGGAATAAGTTAACAAATGTTTAGTATATGACCGAACCCTCAACAATAGTACATAGCAAGCCTATTATGCTTTTGTTTTCACGAGTGTATTTCTTTGAAAGAAAAGTCATTGAATTTCATGCTCTGTTTCGTCACATTGAATATATTTAAAATAATCCCTCATTATTGACTTGCGCGTTATGCAGTGTCACATTCCTCCCCCTCCGTCGCAGACGCCGGTGGGGGATTCCCTTCCGAGGACGTGTCCTCAACCTCGCAGCTGAGCGTTCCCAGCGCAACGTCACCCACGCACTCTGCAGCACACCCTCCGCGAATTCCACCCCACCCCCTCCCCACCCCTCTGACATCGTACGACAGGGGAGACGAGTGAGGGGGGGGTGTTACTGTTGCCGCATTTGCTGTGTCACTCAATTCTCGTCCGCAATACAGACATACAGACACAATGGAACGTGGACTTTGCGGCTGTCGTGGGTCTCGCTCTCGAGTACACTTCGGATTGGGATTTAGAGAATGATGAATTATGTGAAATAACAACCTTATACTACGGAGGAAGAATTAAGAATGTGAGCCGAAGACCCATTTGTTTATATTATTTCATGTCTCGGACCATTTGGCCTGCTCTTCCACCCACCCGTGAGGTAAGGGTAAGGAGATTGGGTACGAGAGATGATGGGTTGCCGAGGAACTTGTGGTACCGAACCGACATTTGTCTGGAGTAGATGAGGGAAATCCCAGCTGAAAACCTCACATAGTTCGGTCGAGCAGGATTTGAACCCACGCTCTACTGCTCAGCGGTGGAAGCGAAAACAGTCGGTAGAGCCACACGTCTCTAGTTGTGTTTATTTTATCATTGTTCCTCTCACAACCGCCAAATGGCATGTCTCTAAAAGAACGGCCCTCGTTTGATCACTTGAATAGTCACGTGAGAGTATTACTTTCATTAAAAGTGTTTCAATATATTGGGTAAAACTAATACCCCTCAGATGTTTCTAATTACCAATAATACCGATTATTATATATGTGCGCAATATTAGTTCGGGTTTTTGAAAGCCTTATTCACCCTTCTCGGTTCTTCTATTTATACGACATATGGAAAATCTCATACGGCAGTTCCTGATACTTTACCAAAATAATCACTCGGCGAAGCCGATGATGAAGTGAGACCACTTTGAAGTATTTCACTGTGCTTGAGACTAATAATAAGAGTTTTAAAAAATATGTATATACTGACCTGGCATATATTGCAATACGAACCAGTGGAGGGTAAACAAAGTGCATATTCTGCTCTTCGTGCACTGGGCTCATACACAAGAACCTAATATCGTAGCCCTAGAGATTAAAAGGGAACTGTATACCTTATCCAGAAGTCAGTCGTACTTGGCACCTGCCACATTGTGAGGAACTTACTGTGTTGATCTTTGAATAAATTTACTCACTGTTGCTGGGAACTGATCTCGCAATTGATGAAGAACCGGAATGGACCATGATACAAAAACAGATAATAATAATAATTAATGAACTAGTCCATACCAACAGATGCATCCCTGACATTTTGATTAGGGACCGTGCAAACAGTCTGTGGGCAAATTGTTGTGGTACACCCGACACAGAAGAATGACTAAAATACAAAGAATTGGCTTTCAAAATTAGTAGAATGAGGGAGGTTAAAGCAAAGATTGCCATTATTTTTTGTAGGAACCAATTTCAGTATATCTGAAGAAGCATCAAGATTCTATACTTGGCAAACCAAGAGGAAATGCAAGAGATCGCTCTTTTGGTACTGCCCACATTTTGAGAGAATGCGTCTAATCCTTTGAAAAGCGCAAGGAGACCTGGGATAAAAAGCTTAAATCAGTCAGAACATCTTTAGCTCTGAAGGAAATACTACTGCTAATAATAATAATAATAATAATAATAATAATTTAAGCCAAATATTTTGTACTGGGACAGAAGCATTCTCACTGACCTAACAACAATTCACAATAGACCTGATATCATCCTTTGGAAAAGAAATGAATCAGAAGTGTATCTCATCGATTTTGCTGTCGTAAATTTCAACAATCTAGAAACAACAAAGAACGACAAAATATCAAAATACCAACAACTAGCCTTTGAAGTAAAAAAAAGAAACCTCTGGAATGTTCAAGAAGTGATCATAGTGTCTATCATTTTATCTACCTTAGGACTAGTACCCCAATCCCTGGTAGATTCCATTAAAAAACTCGAAATCAACACCAATATAATAAGTAGACTGCAACACAGTGATCTTCTGTCCTCAGGCCACATTACCAGAAAGTTCTTGGATCTGAAATGGATTCTTCATCCCAGCAGAACTTGATTTAATAATCCACTGCTGAGAGAAAAACCAACTCAAGTTGAGAGAACTAAATAAACTAGATAATAATAATAACAGTAATAATAAATCCATACATTAATTTTGATTGGACAAATTATGATATTTTGGAAGTTTAACCCAGAAAATGGGAATAACACATTAAAAAAAAAGGTTTTTGAAAAATTATGAGAGAAAGCAGTTTTGGTATATAATTGTTAATATTATGAATTGAAACAATTTTAAAGTTTGTAATTTAATTTGCATGCGCCCACTATTACTGAGAAAAGCGAAAAGTTAGGATAAATAAAACACTCGACATAATCTAAAAAACAGAAAGATACGTTAAACAAAGGTTGAAAAAATTATTAACCAAATACATTTCATTAAAAATTATTCGTGATGCGAAACTATTCTTTTGATGATAATATGAATTTATAATAATAATATAAATTTATTCCTTTTCAAAAATATGTACAATGAACTTACAAAATATTAATTGAATATACGTTTACCGCAATTGCCAGTATACTGAAGAAAAAAAAAACATGTATTTTACCAATTCGATGTCAGAGTTGAAAGAAGTCCTTTCGAGAAAAAAGGAAAGAGAAATATAGGCGCTCCTTGAATTCTGGAGTTAATAAACGAACTAAAAACTACGAAGTAACATCAAGTAAAATAAAATTTCTTAATAATAAAATTAACTGAAAAATAGCTGTTTTTATTATCTAAACTATAGATCAAAATCGCCCGATTCAAGGAAGGAAAGGAACGTGCACGCGTTTATTTATAAAAGTAATTAAAAAAGATTTAGCTAAATAGGATATAAATCAATAGAGAGGAAGTGAGATAAAACATTTTGGTAAAGGAACGTTTTGGAAAGTCCGTGAAAAGCCCAAGTACCTGCGCGGAAGGGACGACGAGCATCGACAAGTGTCTCCGTCGCGCACGCAAACCTTCGGAAATAAAAGGTAACACATCGCGCTGCGTGGAAGAAATATGATTGCCTTTGGTTGTTTCCTTTTTTGTAAGTGTTCAACTTCTTTTATGAGGCGTGCGAAGGGAAGGAAGGAAGGAAGAAAGGAGGGAGTGAAGACGCAGGAAGGAGAAGAAGAAGAGGAACACTGCAGAACCGCGCTCCGTCTTGTACATTTCCATGTGCGAGTTGTTTTCGTGTTTGATTTATGGGCCGTAAGAGGAGCAGCCGCGACCGCCGCCTTTAGAGCGATTCTACTGCATTGTTTGTGGCGGAATTGGGAAAACAATAAAACAGAGATGGAACCTCCGAGGGACGCGCGAGGGACGTTGGTGCTGCTGCTGCTGCTGCTGCNGGCGGAGAACGGAGAGAAGAGGCGATGCGGAAGATTGTGATGGCGAAAGGGAGACGGTGAAAGCGAAATTGCGATAAAGGAAGAATGAAAATACCTTTCATGTTCACTCAAAACATGTTGCTACCAGAAATAAAGTAATTTTGACAAGAACAAAAGGATAAATTCCAATACTGAGTATAGGGGAAGGAAAATTCTATATGTAAATAAATATCTTATATATTTTTGTCCGTTTTCAATACACAACGTTTCCACTCGTAATTTTAGTCGTCGTCAGGTAAAACAATTCAACTATAGAGTATTTACAATATAATTTTATTTCACGTTTGTGAGATTTTTGCTCTTTTATAAACACAATTTGAGTTCATATTCACGTTTCATATCATGTTTAACTGTTACGTTGCCACGCTTTCTTGTTACAATTTTTTACACCTGACGACGACTCAAATAACGAGTTGTGTACAAACGTGTACCGTAATCGTCCAAGGTCGTTAAGTGGTAATTTATTTATTTACGTTGATTACGTAATGGACTATAATGGAGGAAATCTATAAACGGTTAACTAAAATGATATACATTCTATGGAAAATAACCAAATACGTCATGGTAGGAGAGAGAAATGAGGAGAGGAAATATCAAAGAAGTGGGCCCATTCGAAGAATTCGCAGTTGTACTATATGAGAAAACGATCAATGGAGCCACCGCTTCCTGACAGCAGTAAAAAGCATGTGTTATCTAGTATTCGTTTTTGAGGTTAATGATTGTAATAAATTTAATGATAAACGTTATTTACTTTCTTTGGCGCAACAACAATTATAATATTAATGATGTGCACTTTATGAAACATATGTTTTAAATATTACGCGCTTAAATAGGATTATATTCGATTTTAATCCAATATATATATATATATA